>CM059781.1:8104135-8349135 GCA_030435695.1 Brachymystax lenok tsinlingensis | reverse complement strand
GATTCAATCCTGCCCAACTTTAATCTAAGGGCTTGGTTCAACCCATAGAGCTGAAGATCCACGCAATTGAATGTAAAAGTAATTTCCGGTTGAGCCAACATATGCAGCGTTTACCGTAAATGCAGTCTCTGCGAACAGTGGAACATTGCTTTAAATTTCAATCGTGCTATAGCTATCTTCAGCGCTATGGGTTGAATCAAGCCCTAAGGTTACAGTCAACTATTACCTTCATCATTTGGCAAATAAGTGAGTTATAAACTGAAAAGAGTTGCCTAATAATATTTATTTAACCTTTATTTAACTAGGCAAGTCAGTTAAAAACAAATTCTTATTTACAATGACGGCCTAGGAACAGTGGGTTAACTGCCTTGTTCAGGGGCAGAACGACCGATTTTACCTTGTCAGCTCCGGGGATTCAGTCAAGCAACCTTTCGTTTACTGGCCCAACGCTCTAACCACTAGGCTAAAACAGCAATACAATTATGTATAATACAAATAACAGTGTTGAGTACAAGTTGCAGCACAGGGTTCCAACGACTAGGGAAGAGGCTTCGCTGTTAACGTCCAAGGGCAGGTCTTAATGCAGAGGTGACAGGAATGTGTGGGGACAGCTCCTGCTCCTCTGGCTCCATTGACTACAGTGCTGCTGGCATCATCAATGGCTGCATGTCCTGGGCCTTCTCCATTGGAGGCAGGTCCTCCTGTCCCCTTTAGTAGTGTCTGAAAAAGAAGTTAGGACTTTTTGTCTGATCCTATGTTTTGTAGAAATTGCGTCTTTGTTTTGGATTAAGACAGGTGTGAATGGAGCTCAGTTATAGAACGTTGTAAAATTGTTCATAAGGTTTCAAAGTCTTTATTTTTGTGGTTTTCAGATATGGTATCATGGCAACAGACAGCCAGTTTTCAAAATGTAATCAATTTCTCATTATATCAGGGCAAGGAGAAAGTTGGGGTTTTATTTTTGTATCGCTTCCAGTGTGTTTATGCTTTTGCCTCCATGCGCTCCAAGAGCTAAATAAATGTAATAGTTTGTGCCAAATACCTCCAAAATTGCCAAGCCAAAAAATCAAAATCAATTTCCTTTTACTGCTCCCGCTGTCCCCGTCCTTCATAGAAATGTTAACAAGTTATTAAAAAGAGAAGGCTGCCTTTATTCATTCTGAGATATGTGTTGAGTCAGCTCCCCGTCCAGTTTTCTCACCTTGTTAATAGCTTCCCCAATTTTGGGATTTGGGACGACGATGAATGTGTATAAAAACAAAAGTGTTTTGGGGTGAATTTAAGTGCATCCATGGATATGTACTGAGTTGGAAGACTTAGCAATTTTCACCTTGCCTCCTGGGTAGCCAACTTTCTAAATGAACTCACTATGTTGAACTCAACTCGTATAGAACAGAACGTATGCAATAAACAATGCCAATTAACTTGAATGAGTTCTTCTTGGAGCAGAGCAAATCCCCCATTTTGGATCCAGGATGGCATGAAGTGGAGCGAAAGGGGAGAGAGGAGGAGATGGGGAGGTAGAGGTAAAAACAGCAGGTTACAGGTGTGTCTGTCTATTGTGTGTACAATGTATATGCAACTTGATTAGCGATAGGGATTCATTTGAAGTGGAGCTGAAGTAGAGCTGAAGCATAGGCCACACATCATCTTTTACACCTTACGGGGGGCCAAAGCACATAGAGAGGATCCCTCCCGTCGTGACCAGAACCTGTGAGCTGCCATGAGAAAGGTTCCCTCCAGCCGTAGACCAGAACCCGTGGGCTGCCATAAGAAAGGTCCCCTCCAGTTGTAGACCAGAACCCGTAGGCTGCCATGAGAAAGGTTCCCTCCAGTCGTAGACCAGAACCCGTGGGCTGCATGAGAAAGGTTCCCTCCAGTCGTAGACCAGAACTTATGGGCTGCCATGAGAAATGTTCCCTCCAGTAGTAGACCAGAACCCGTGGGCTGCCATGAGAAAAGTTCCTTCCAGTCATAGACCAGAACTCCTGGGCTACCATGAGAAAGGTTCCCTCTAGTCGTAGACCAGAACCCGTGGGCTGCCATGGAATGGCAAACGATGTGGGAATCGACAGCTTACACAAAACTGTCCTCAAATAATAAAATAATGGTGACCGCAAACTCTCCAGTTTACAGAATGTACAAACTCTCCAGTTTATGTAATATTCAAACTCTCCAGTTTACAGAAAGGTCAAACTCTCTGGTTTACAGAATATTCTAACTTTCCAGTTTACAGAATATTCAAACTCTCCAGTTTAGAGAATACTCTCCAGTATTCTGGAGAGTTTACAGAATGTTCAAACTCTCCAGTTTACAGAATGGTCAAACTCTCCAGTTTACAGAATGGTCAAACTCTCCAGTTAACAGAACGTTCAAACTCTCCAGTTTACAGAATGTTCAAACTCTCCAGTTTACAGAATATTCAAACTCTCCAGTTTACAGAATGTTAAAACTCTCCAGATTACAGAACGTTCAAACTCTCCAGTTTACAGAATGGTCAAACTCTCCAGTTTACAGAATATTCAAACTCTCCAGTTTACAGAATATTCAAACTCTCCAGTTTACAGAATTTTCAAACTTTCCAGTTTACAGAATATTCAAAGTCTCCAGTTTACAGAATATTAAAACTCTCCAGTTTAGAGAATACTCTCCAGTATTCTGGAGAGTTTACAGAATGGTCAAACTCTCCAGTTTACCTAATGTTCAAACTCTCCAGTTTACAGAATATTCAAACTCTCCAGTTTACAGAATGGTCAAACTCTCCAGTTTACAGAATGGTAAAACTCTCCAGTTTACAGAATGGTAAAACTCTCCAGTTTACAAAACGTTCAAACTCTCCAGTTTACAGAATATTCAAACTCTCCAGTTTACAGAATATTCAAACTCTCCAGTTTACAGAATACTCTCCAGTATTCTGGAGAGTTTACAGAATGGTCAAACTCTAGAGTTTACAGAATATTCAAACTCTCCAGTTTACAGAATATTCAAACTCTCCAGTTTACCTAATGTTCAAACTCTCCAGTTTACAGAATATTCAAACTCTCCAGTTTACAGAATGTTCAAACTCTCCCGTTTACAGAATATTCAAACTCTCCAGTTTACAGAATGTTCAAACTCTCCCGTTTACAGAATTTTCAAACTCTCCAGTTTACAGAATGTTCAAACTCTCCAGATTACAGAATGTTCAAACTCTCTAGTTTACAGAATGTTCAAACTCTCCAGTTTACAGAATATTCAAACTCTCCAGTTTACAGAATGTTCAAACTCTCCAGTTTACAGAATGTTCAAACTCTCTAGTTTACAGAATGTTCAAACTCTCCAGTTTACAGAATATTCAAACTCTCCAGTTTACAGAATGTTCAAACTCTCCAGTTTACAGAATAATCCAAATCTCCAGTTTACAGAATGTTCAAACTCTCCAGTTTACAGAATATTCAAACTCTCCAGTTTACAGAATATTCAAACTCTCCAGTTTACAGAATACTCTCCAGTATTCTGGAGAGTTTACAGAATGGTAAAACTCTCCAGTTTACAGAATGCTCAAACTCTCCAGTTTACAGAATCTTTAAACTCTCCAGTTTACAGAATATTCAAACTCTCCAGGTTACAGAATGTTCAAACTCTCCAGTTTACAGAATATTCAAACTCTCCAGTTTACAGAATGTTCAAACTCTCTAGTTTACAGAATGTTCAAACTCTCCAGTTTACAGAATATTCAAACTGTCCAGTTTACAGAATGTTCAAACTCTCCAGTTTACAGAATATTCCAATTCTCCAGTTTACAGAATGTTCAAACTCTCCAGTTTACAGAATGGTCAAACTCTCCAGTTTACAGAATGTTCAATGGGATACTGTATTTATATCCCTACATGAATCGTTTATTTCAACATTTCATTTCATTAAAGCTTGATGAAAATATTTATTTAATCTCACCTCAGTAAAGTATTTCGCTGATCAAAGTATGTTGCAACAGATGGAATCTGCTCAGTACAAGCAATGGGAACATGATGTAAATGGTTGAAGTTTCCAGTGATAATAGTTTATTATGCATTATACAATGGGTGGGTCTAATCCTGAATGCTGATTGGTTAACACCGCATTCCAGTTGGTATCTATTCCACTAATCACAAATAGGAAAAGTTATTCACTTCTATTTCAGAAGTCTTACCACCTTCCATTTATCTGTTAGGTTTTGTCTGAAATAAAGCAGTATTGGGCCAGATGGGAAGTTGGCCCCCTCAGAGTATCTAGTTGTTGCCAGAAAGGGTTTTGAAGAAATTCTGGTGGGTGTTTCATTGGTGTTGAATAAAATGAGTTCAATGAGCAAAAATGTAACGGACTTTGACACCTCACGAGAAGCATGATGAACACCATCCAAAATCCTTCTCTCTCCTTCTCTATGAAAACACATGTAATATATTAAAATGTGCATTTTAGTGGGGTTTGGCTGTACATAAATAACCATTTTATGTGGTTAAAACGAAGTGCAGATACATGGTAATAATAAAAATCCCAAAAGCTATGTGGTTTTACCATTCAGAACATAACTCATTGGCTGTAGTAAATGTGTCCCTTCCCCACGTTCCCTTCGTTGCATTCTTTGATAACTTGGTAACTAGCTTGACAGGCGCATGAAAATTGCATTACACCCAGTGGTTTTTGGTTATCTGTACTTTGCTTTACTATTTATATTTTTTGACAACTTTTACTTCACTACATTCATAAAGAAAATAATGTATGTTTTACTCCATACATTTTCCCTGACACCGTAAAGTACTTGTTACATTTTGAATGCTTAGCATGACAGGAAAATTGTCCAATTCACACAGTTATCAAGCGAACATCCCTGGTCATCGCTACTGCCTGTGATCTGACGGACTAACTAAACACACATGCTTCACTTGCAAATTATGTCTGAGTGTTGGCTATCTGTAAATCTAAAAAAAAAAAAATATGCTGTCTGGTTTGCTTAATATAAGTAATTGGAAATGATTTATTATTTTACAGTTACTTTTGATACATAAGTATATTTGAGCAATTACATTTACTTTTGATACTTGAGTATATGATCAAGCGAACATGGCCGCGGAGCAAAAAAGCAAAACCCACTACTGTATAGAAGACTAATACAGTGGGATGTACTGAACCGTGTGATGCTTGAGGAGAAACGTACTTATTGTCTTCCTCGCAAAGACACATATACACATTTGAGAGGAGGCACATGTATACATGCATCCTGAACACAAACAAACGTCCAACAGACATTGACAGAAGAAGGAGCTTGACTGTGTTCTTTTTTTCATTTTGTTGTCTGTCAACTGTTTTAGAATACATTTGTTCTGGTTCCAACTGTTTTCATTCCAACTATGCAAGATTTAATTGTAGATGTTTGTTAAGATGCGGTGGCTGAGGCAAATAGAGGGAGCCCAGCTACCCAATATGTAGTGTGTCCTGAGGCAGCGACTTCTCCACTGGCTGTGTCATGTCTGTGGCGTGGATGACGGACGAATCCCGAAGGACATTCTCAAAGGACAGTCTTCACTGGCAGCGGGCACTTTGCAGCGGGCTGCTGATAAGCGACACCCCTGGCTCAACACCGAGAAGCAAAGAGAGCGAAGAAGAAAGAACATCAGGACACCACTGTAACATCCACAACAGCCAGGCTGGCCGAGTCTGCCTCTCATGGATTGGACGTTAAGACCTAACCCCCAAGGCACAAGAAATCTATGGTCTCCAGAGACTGCAATGCTGCTGACGCCGCCGCCGCAGATGATTAAATGTTGCTATTTTACGTAATTGGAACCATAACACTTTCTGTAATGAGAGCGCAAGTTTTCTCTTTTTCATGCTTAAAAGATTATTACGTTGGAAGGAATAGCAGTGGACTTGGCTGTGAAGCGTCTGACAGAATGATGGAAACATTCCCTGAGTTGATAACACCCAAGAGTCCTCTATCTTCCCCTCACAGCTAACCACTGATCCCCTTCACAGTCAGGGAAACCCAATGTACAATATGACACATATGTTCCATCAACAACACATGAACGCACAGACACACACATGCTGTATAGCGTGTGGTAAACCAATTTACACGTGTTTCTGCTTGGACTACTTAACCCCACACACACAGACACACACAGACACACACACACAGACACAAACACAGCCAAAAACACACTTGATTGTCCAGGGAGGTCCCGGGAGTGACCAGAGGGTTCCGGACTCAGTCCTCATAACCTGGTTCCTGCTGACAGAAAGTTGGCCCAGTAAGGCTGGAGCCTCTGCTGGAGCTCGACGTGACACATCTCCAAAGAGTCCAGGGCTGTCGTTAACAAGGTCAGAACCAGCCAGGGCCACGCCTGCCTGCTTGTTTAGGAAGCTACTGTAGCTCGTCTGTCCCATCCGAAGATCCAGGAGGGGATTCCCTCAGGCTTGCTGTCAAACTGATATTGGAGTGTGGTTAAGCTCTGTTAGCCTGGCTTCTAGTTTATCTCCTGACTCCTGAATGCAGTCATACAGTACTGGACAATGGTTACTTATGGATGTCTTCAGTGGAACAGAGAAATATGTTTAACAAGGACCGTCATTATGACTATTCAGTCTAGTGGTGTAATCTGGTCGTGTAACAGCATGTCCTTCCTTCACTCTACTACTTCATGATCTTGCTTTTCGGGTGCTCTTCTTTTGGAAATTCCAATCACTAGTTCATGGTCATTTTTTATTTATTTATTTATATATATGTATATATATATATATATTAACAACCGGACAGGTCTGACAATGTACCCAGCGAAGAGGTTTGTACTCTGAGTCACTTCCAGTATGTTTGTGTACCCTGTTCCTTCTCTGTAGCCTGGAATCACATGACCAGTGGACATGAGAGACGCTTCCAAACTCCAAGGACCTGGGATGTTTTAGGAAGGGACCACAGAGGACTTAAACACATCGTTCACCCTGGGATAAGACTGCACATTTTTGTTATTGCTGCGCACCAATACACCTGATTCAACTGTTTAACGGCTTGTTTATTAGCTGATTGGTTGAACCAGATGTGTTATTATAGGCCAGGTTAATTAGCTGATTGGTTGAACCAGGTGTGTTATTATGGGCCAGGTTAATTAGCTGATTAGTTGAACCAGGTGTGTTAGTATGGGGCCAGGTTAATTAGCTGATTAGTTGAACCAGGTGTGTTAGTATGGGGCCAGGTTAATTAGCTGATTAGTTGAACCAGGTGTGGTATTATGGGACCAGGTTAATTAGCTGATTAGTTGAACCAGGTGTGTTAGTATGGGACCAGGTTAATTAGATAATTAGTTTAACCAGGTGTGTTAATATGGGGCCAGATCAACAACAATTTGTGCCTTCTGGGTAAAGTATCACCAAATTGTGCCTTATAAGAGCGCTGAATTCAGATGGGTCCTCTCTGTTTCTCTGTCACATGGCAGTACTGCAGAGTTCTGACCTAGACAGATCCATCTTTCCTATCCCATCCCCAGTCCCCCAACTCCACTCTTCCTCTTAACCCTCAGCACACATCCACACATCCTATTCCCATTCCGTCTCCCTCTCTCTCTCTCCGCCGGGCCGACTCAGCATTGATGACAATCGCAGATGTGGCTTAATAAATACTCTGTGGCCTGCAGATAGAACCCCAAGTTATATTCACTGCCTGTCACAGGAGGTACAAGTTGAAGGCATCAATAGGGGTTTGTGTTTTAAAGATTGAAGATGTTTTCTACTTTCTCTCCCCTGGAAGAGAGTGTACAGAGGGGCAGCCTGTATGTTTTGCATTAGGGACACATCATATTTTGTGTATTTTTATCAAGAGGATGGCCGGAGCCGCCTCAGTTTTTTTAACCGCATGCTCCCACAAGCTAAAAATACATTAATATGCACCAGTCGAGACCGCGGTACGCCCATTGCATGCTTTGAAATGATTTAGCATGGATCAACGTCATCAGCTGAAAAAATAAGAGTTTCTTGACATGTGTTATATAACCTTGCCGTGTATTCTGTCAACACTGGACATGTGCAGTATATCTGGGGCAGGGAGTGTGTGTGTGTGTGTGTGTGTGTGTGTGTGTGTGTGTGTGTGTGTGTGTGTGTGTGTGTGTGTGTGTGTGTGTGTGTGGAGGACTGTTTGGTCTTGTGTTTTATCAGCATCTGATTATCTGATAAGTTACACTTGGGGGAGAGCCCAGCTGCCTCCAAACCATATGACATTTTTTAAATCGAAATGATTATATTCTGTCAAGATGATCTATCTTACATTCAGATACACACAGAGAGACCATGTTTAAAGTCTTCGACTGCAAGGGGCCTGCATCACTGCATCTGGCTAATGTTCTCTCTTTCTCTCTTCTCTCTCCCTCTCACTCTTTCTCTCTCCCTCCATCTCTCTCACCAGCCATTCAAGAGCCCTCTGCCTGTTCCATGACACCGTTTGTTTTCCTCCGCGCTCCATCGACCCTCTGGCTCCCAGCACGCCCGCCCACACATTCTAGATGCTCACCTGGCCAAATCCGCCAGACATGCAGCCTCAGGCCAAGCCCCTGAAAAACATTTAAAACCTGCACTTCACCACACCCCTAGTCCAACCCCTACACCACCTCTCACACACACAAACACACGCACGCACACACACAACAAACCACCATCACCACCTCCCACTCTACCCCTGCCCTCCTCCTCTCCTGCCTGGCTGGCACCTCTTTAACACCCCTTCTGGCACATTTCAGAACCCACTGCACAGAAACAAGGCCTGAAACAGGCCAGAAATATAGTGCCACCTCTGCCCAAAACACCTCAGCTAGCTGGCTAACCTGTGCTGTACAATAACACAGAACATCTGCTAGTGGTGTGAGGCTAGGATCAGGGATGAACCAGGACGTGGATATGTAGCTAAGGTCAGTGATGAACAAGGAACAGCTGTTCTCCCAATATCCCTGTGTAGCAGGAAAAAAACTGCTATTCTCTCAACACCCCAGTGTAGCAGGAAAACCCTGCTGTTCTCTCAACACCCCAGTGTAGCAGGAAAACCCTGCTGTTCTCTCAACACCCCAGTGTAGCAGGAAACAATCAGCTGTTCTCTCAACACCCCAGTGTAGCAGGAAAACCCTGCTGTTCTCTCAACACCCCAGTGTAGCAGGAAAACCCTGCTGTTCTCTCAACACCCCAGTGTAGCAGGAAACAATCAGCTGTTCTCTCAACACCCCAGTGTAGCTCCTGTGATATTCTGTCAATGTTGAATAATTTTTTATTTCATTTATTTTTTAGTTTTTAGGGGGCAGATCAATATTAATATTGCATATATATATATATATATATATATATATATATGCACTACCGTTCAAATGTTTGTGGTCACTTAGAAATGTCCTTGTTTTTGAAAGAAAATGATTTTTTTTTGTCCTTTAAAATAACATCAAATTGATCAGAAATACAGTGTAGACATTGTTAATGTTGTAAATTACTATTGTAGCTAGAAACGGCTGATTTTTTAAGGAATATCTACATAGGCTTACAGAGGCCCATTATCAGCAACCATCACTCCTGTGTTCCAATAGCACGTTGTGTTAGCTAATCCAAGTTTACCATTTTAAAAGGCTAATTGATCATTATAAAATCCTTGTGAAATTATGTTAGCACAGCTGAAAACTGTTGTTCTGATTTTAGAAGCAATACAACTGGCCTTTTATTAGTCACATGCGCCGAATACAACAGCTGTAGACCTTACAGTGAAATGCTTACTTACGAGCCCCTAACCAACAGTGCAGTTTCAAAAAGTATGGATAAGAATAAGAGATAAAAGTAATTAAGTCATTAAAGAGCAGCAGTAAAAAATAACAAAATATACAGGGAGGTGCCGGTACAGAGTCAATATGCGGGGTCACCGGTTAGTTGAGGTAGTATGTACACGTAGGTAGAGTTAATAAAGTGACTATGCATAGATGACAACAGAGAGTGGCAGTGGTGTGGAGAGGGGAAGGGGGCATGCAAATAGTCTGGGTAGCCATTTGACTAGATGTTCAGGAGTCTTATGGCTTGGGGGTAGAAGCTGTTTAGAAGCCTCTTGGACCTAGACTTGGCGCTCCGTAACCGCTTGCCGTGCGGTAATTTGCCGTGCGGCTAATTTGAAAACAAGGCTCCCGAAATTTTACCAGCATATCGAATGTGCCACCCGGGCTGGTAAAATCCTGGATCATTGTTATTCCAACTTCCGTGATGCATACAAGGCTATTCTCCGCCCTCCTTTCGGCAAGTCTGACCATGACTCTATTTTGTTGCTCCCAGCCTACAAACAGAAACTAAAACAGGAAACGCTGGTCCGACCAATCTGATTCCATGCTGCAAGATTGCTTCGAGCACGTGGACTGGGATATGTTCCGGACAGCATCTGACAACAACATTGATGTATACGCTGATTCGGTGAGCGAGTTTATTAGCAAGTGCATTGGTGATGTTGTACCCATAGCAAATATTAAAACCTTCCCCAACCAGAAACTGTGGATTGATGGCAGCATTCAAGCAAAACTGAAAGCGCGAACCACTGCTTTTAACCAGGGTAAGGCTACCGGAAACATGACTGAATACAAACAGTGTAGCTATTGCCTCCGCAAGGCAATCAAACAAGCTAAGCGTCAATATAGAGACAAAGTAGAGTCACAATTCAACGGCTCAGACACAAGAGGAATGTGGCAGGGTCTACAGTCAATCACGGACTACAAAAAGAAAACCAGCCCCGTTGCGGACCATGACGTCCTGCTCCCAGACAAACTAAACAACTTCTTTGCTCGCTTTGAGGACAATACAGTGCCACCGACACAGCCTGCTACCAAAACCTGCCGGCTCTCCTTCACCGCAGCCAATGCGAGAAAAACATTTAAATGTGTTAACCCTCGCAAGGCTGCCGGCCCAGATGGCATCCCTGGCCGTGTCCTCAGAGCATGCGCAGACCAGCTGGCTGGTGTGTTTACGGACATATTCAATCAGTCCCTATCCCAGTCTGCTGTTCCCACATGCTTCAAGAGGGCCACCATTGTTCCTGTTCCCAAGAAAGCTAAGGTAACTGAGCTAAATGACTATCGCCCCGTAGCACTCACTTCCGTCATCATGAAGTGCTTTGAGAGATTAGTCAAGGATCATATCACCTCCATCCTGCCAGACACCCTGGACCCACTCCAATTTGCTTACCGTCCCAATTGGTCCACAGACGACGCAATCGCAATCGCAATCGTAATCGCAATCGCTATTGTTACATCCAATTCCTATGTTTAAAGTGGCTAGAGATTTAAGTCAGTATGTTGGCAGCAGCCACTCAATGTTAGTGATGGCTGTTTAACAGTCTGATGGCCTTGAGGTAGAAGCTGTTTTTCAGTCTCTCGGTCCCAGCTTTGATGCACCTGTACTGACCTCGCCTTCTGGATGATAGCGGGGTGAACAGGCAGTGGCTCGGGTGGTTGTTGTCCTTGATGATCTTTTTGGCCTTCCTGTGACATCGGGTGGTGTAGGTGTCCTGAAGGTCAGGTAGTTTACCCCCGGTGATGCTTTGTGCAGTCCTCACTACCCTCTGGAGAGCCTTACGGTTGTGGGCGGAGCAGTTGCCGTACCAGGCGGTGATACAGCCCGACAGGATGCTCTCGATTGTGCATCTGTAGAAGTTTGTGAGTGATTTTGGTGACAAGCCGAATTTCTTCAGCCTCCTGAGGTTGAAGAGGCGCTGTTGCGCCTTCTTCACCACGCTGTCTGTGTGGGTGGACCAATTCAGTTTGTCCGTGATGTGTACGCCGAGGAACTTAAAACTTTCCACCTTCTCCACTACTGTCCCCTCGATGTGGATAGGGGGGGGTGCTCCCTCTCCTGTTTCCTGAAGTCCACGATCATCTCCTTTGTTTTGTTGACATTGAGTGAGAGGTTATTTTCCTGACACCACACTCCGAGGGCCCTCACCTCCTCCCTGTAGGCCGTCTCGTCGTTGTTGGTAATCGAGCCTACCACTGTAGTGTCGTCAGCAAACTTGATGATTGAGTTGGATGCGTGCTTGGCCACGCAGTCATGGGTAAACAGGGAGTACAGGAGAGGGCTGAGAACGCACCCTTGTGGGGCCCCAGTGTTGAGGATCAGCGGGGTGGAGATGTTGTTTCCTACCCTCACCACCTGGGGCCGGCCCGTCAGGAAGTCCAGGACCCAGTTGCACAGGGCTGGGTCAGGACCCAGGGTCTCGAGCTTAATGACGAGCTTGGAGGGAACTATGGTGTTAAATGCTGAGCTGTAGTCGATGAACAGCATTCTTACATAAGTATTCCTCTTGTCCAGGTGGGTTAGGGCAGTATGCAGTGTTGCGGATGCTACCTGTAATCCATGGCTTCTGGTTGGGGTATGTACATACCGTCACTGTGGGGACAACGTCATCCATGCACTTATTGATGAAGACAATGACAGATGTGGTGTTCTCAATGCCATTGGAGGAATCCCGGAACATATTCCAGTTTCCAGCTACAATGGTAATTTTCAGCATTAAAACGACTTAGTGCAGTATCCTGAATTTCCACCTGTCTGACGTGCCCGAAGTTAACTGCCTGTTACTCAGGCCCAGAAGCTAGGATATGCATATACATGTTAGCATTGGATAGAAAACACATAATGTCTGTGAGTATAACATAACTGATATGGCAGGCAAAAACCAGAGGAAAATATATATTTTTATTTTTTTTAGGTCACAGGCCTTTTCAATGGGCTATACAAAAACATAGCTCCCAGATTGCAGTACCTATGGCTTCCACTAGATGTCAACAGTCTTTATACAAGGTTCAGGCTTGTTCCTTGAAAGACGAACAAGTAAATGTAATTTATCCAAGGGGAGTCTCATTGGGAAAGAAGTCTTTTGGCGCGCGTGAATGAGGGTGTGCTCTTTGTTATTTATCTTCCCTATTGAACATATTAGTCTCCGCATTAAATATAGTCATTTATTTAGATATTAGAGTACCTGAGGATTAATTAGAAACTTTGTTTGACTTGTTTCAATGGCTTTTTGGGATATAAAGAAAGACAAACCAAAATATACTTCAGACCTGAGACTCTTCAAAGTGAAGGATTGACATATTCCATTGTCAACCTGTATGGAAGTCTGTTTTTATTGAGAAAGTAATGGGATTCAGTTCTCAAAGGTATAAACATTTACACTCTTGTTTCATGAAAAGTCAGAGGTTTTTACGGAGGAAAAACCAACAAAAAGCCTCAAGTAAGAAAGAAGACCAATCACTGTTTGTGTTTTTCTATGTAAGCAAACATGCATTGTCTAAGGGGCTGTTTCAATGGATATTTCTTTAATGAGTAATACATTATCAGGATGTTTGATTGATATCACTTGATATATTGATATATTAAAGACATGTTTGGATGAGAACATTGGAATGATAACATGCTCTCAAACAATTATGTTTTTTAACTTGACTTACGTTGCACAATAGGTTCACAATCCACAAAGAATTACAGTCAGGGTGTTGCACCAAATTAATCCCCGCCCCTACAGACATGAACAGTCCAATCAGTTTGATGAGAATACACACAACAATGCTGAATTCAAGTAATAATGGAAATCATTTATAATCATCTGGGCTTTATCTGGGCTTGATTGAGCTTGCCTGGCATAACCAATAAAATAGACTCACAAGTGCCAAACCTGCCGTCTAGCACTTCAGGCAGTCTTAATCAAACTCTCTGAGTATTAGAAAGTTTTCAAATACTATTTCAATCAAGGTCTGCTAGAGTCCATACCATGGTAACTCCATGTTTACAGTTAGGGTTAGTATAGCACGTAGTCACAATAAGATCTTGTTTAAGCAAGAATCTATTTTTCCATTAGGTAGAAAGCATGACCAGACAGAAACGCAGAAAGTAAAGAGAGGGAAAAGAACCAACTCCTCATTATTCATTTATTGGGTTAGTTCACTTCCATATAAATCTTTCAGAGTGGCAGCTATGCGTTCAGCGAAATTAGCAGTGTGCTCAAGCTAAATAAACCATATACTGCATGAAAGGTGGATGTCATGTAAAATGTCTGTTTCGACTCTGTAAAATGCAAGTGTATCATGAAGTGAAGCGCTTTGAGGAAGTTTAAATCTACAGTGTTATGATGTCACCTCTGACCCCAGACTGTCAGTCCAGTAATGTGAGTGAAGCATTGGATCACTGTGTGTGTGTGTGTGTGTGTGTGTGTGTGTGTGTGTGTGTGTGTGTGTGTGTGTGTGTGTGTGTGTGTGTGTGTGTGTGTGTGTGTGTGTGTGTGTGTGTGTGTGTGTGTGTGTGTTTGTGTGTGTTTGTCTGTGTACGCATGCATGCCTCTGTGCGTGTTTCTGTGTCTCTGTCTCTCTGTGTGGGTGAATGTTTATGTGTGGGTTTGTGTTTGTGTACAGAGTGTGTTTGACAATCAACAGGCCTCTGTGCCTCTGTGCGTATTTCTGTGTCTCTGTCTCTCTGTCTCTCTGTGTGTGTGAATGTTTATGTGTGCGTTTGTGTTTGTGTACAGAGTGTGCTTGACAGTCAACAGGGAGGGCTCAAAAGAAGCCAGTTTTTTTTAAACCAATGATGCCCTCCATTTGTTTGGTAGCTCCTGTCAAACTAATGAGGTGAGTGAGTGAACAAGCCCTGGTGGACTCGGGGTCAGCCAAGAGCTAGTTCTGCCTCAGTGCCGTGCCTCTGGCCACCCCGCAAGACCTGGCACACACACAGAACACACGTCTGCCTGCTGCCTGTCCGTCTGCCTGCCTGCTGCCTGTCCGTCTGCCTGCCTGTCTGCCTGCCTGTCTGTCTGTCTGTCTGTCTGTCACCACTCAACAGACAAGCAGGATGTTTAACACAGAGCAAATCACATGCTCACACACATATGAAGAACTGTAGCTACACATTAACATTCAAAGGGAGACAAGTGCAGACTCACACACACACACACACACACACACACACACACACACACACACACTTCAGCTCCCACATGGCAGCCAGAGCGGGCCAGTGTGTGATTACCAACAGAGTATTCACAGTGAATGCTCCAGTGCATCAATGTGAGTAATATTTTTAATGATTGTATCTGATGCTAGTTTATTTCCTGGGCTCTGTTCCAGGTACCGGATCATTCTCACAGTGAGAAGCCAAATATATTTACAATTTAAATTCCTGGACAGTGCAAAATATATAACTTTTTATCTCACTTTGTTAAATTTTCCAATATAATTTTATTTATCTTCTTGGGCATGGGTGCATGAGGTGACCGTTTTGGAGAGCCTGGCATGCCCAAAGTATAATGCCTCCCATTTAGGCCCAGAAAATAGCATATGCATATATTTAGTACCATTGGATAGGAAACACTCTGAATTTTCCAAAACTGTTAACCATTTGTCTGTGAGTGAATCAGAACGCATATAGCAGGCAAAACCCTGAGGAATTTCTGTCCTGGAAAAAGTGATTTTGACACATTGCTCATTTGGGAACCCCTCCCTATTGAAAATGACCATATATAGGCATATGAATGCAGTACACGTCGCTTCCTTATGATGTCAACAGCCTCGAGACGCTGTTTCCCTCCATTTTGGATGAATTTAGAGCAGAGAAAAACACCAAACAATGAAGACCTCTCTTTCTGAGAAAAGTTCCCGTGGCGCGCGCACAAGAAGTCACGGAGTGTCTTTTGTAGCGTCGTTATTGATCAGTTTATATTCCGGCTGATTTATAATAGTAAATATACGTAAAAGTGTTCCTAAGGATACATTTAAAACTATGTTTGATTGTTCTTGGACAAGTTTATAGGTATAAGTTGAACGAGTTCGCGCCGCGTTTCAATGGACTAGTGGAGGCTGTCGTTTCTGATTATAACGCGCAAACCAAATGGAGGATTTATGGATAAAATACGTTACTTTTTCTAACAAAAGAACCATGGATTGTCTTCGTTGGACACAGGATGACCTCAGCAGAAGTTCTTCAACAGGTAATTGATTTGTTTTCGCTGTGAAATGTGTTATGTGTGTGCCGTGATGGCTAATCGATACATGGCTATTGGAAAAATATGTGAGGTGCTAGCCTCAAACAATGAAATGTGCTGCTTTCGCCGTAAAGCCTTTTTGAAATCTGACAACGCTGTGATATTGCCAAGAAACAGAGCTTTTGATGAGTATGGAACACTTGTATATTGATGGATGTTTAATAGTTCAACTTTAGAATTTTGAATTTGGCGCTTTAGATTTTCCCTGGTAGTGTCGGGACGAGCCCGCTAGCGACCCAGCAATCCCTGAGAAGTTAAACATGTCCAGCTGAACCAATTGGGCCTGTTCACCATGAGAGTTTCATGTTGTGTGAGTGCTGTCATTTATGGGAGTTTTCAAACGCACTGGCTCAATTTCATTGAAGAGAGATTTCAAATTGTTTTGGAATTAGACACAAATTGCAACTTCAATTAACTTTAGTCATTTAACACACAGCTGTGAGGTTAATACTTAATCCTAACTTCAATTAAGAAAGTTCTTGCTCTGTTTTATAGAAAATAATACATCTGAATTTATTGACAGTCACTATTATTAACAAATATAATCACCAGATCATTGACAGTCACTATTATTAACAAATATAATCACCAGATCATTGACAGTCACTATTATTAACAAATATAATCATCAGATTATTGACAGCCACTATTATTAACATATATAATCATCAGATTATTGACAGTCAGTATTATTAACAAATAGAATCACCACATTATTGGCAGTCACAATTATTAACAGATATAATCACCAGATTATTGACAGTCACTATTATTAAAATCACCATTACAAGTTTATTACAAGCTCTCCCGCCACACACACACACACACACACACACACACACACACACACACACACACACACACACACACACACACACACACACACACACACACACACACACACACACACACACACACACACACACACACACACGTTGTTCTGCCCCTGAACAAGGCAGTTAACCCACTGTTCCCCGGTAGGCCGTCATTGTAAATAAGAATTTGTTCTTAATTGACTTGCCTAGATAAATAAAAAATATACACACACATAGTTTTGCAAGGGGGGAACATCACCTGCACCCATTGCATTCATCATCAAAATGATTCACCTGCTGGGCCCATGACATTGACTTGACAGGAATGGAGAAGGCCAAGCGGTCAACCATCCATACCCCCTCCACAACCCCCTGCCCTGGGTGTCCTACTGAGCCCTGTGGGGGTGGAGGGTCGGGGATAGCTGCATTGCCTTTGGAATATTGTTAATTCAGCACTCCTACAGGTTCTTTAATGCAAAAACACAGGATGTCATATCTCGCCAGTCATTGGTCAATGTAACATTGGCATGGGATAGATACAAAGAGGACTACTTGTGGTATTATAAATCATTTCTATCATTTCAGAGTTCATTGTAACTAGGTAACCATGTCTCTTCTCGTTCTCCTCCTGTTACAACTAAACCTCCTCCACATCTTCATCCTCCTCTTCCTCCACCTCCTCTCCTCCTCCTCCTCCTCCACTTCTTCCTCCACCTCCCCTCACCCTCCTCCACCTCTTCATTTTCCTCTTCTTCCACCTCCCTTCCTCCTCCTCATCCACCTCTTCCTCCGCCTCCCTTCCTCCTCCTCCTCGTCCACCTCTTCCTACACCTCTTCATCCTCCTCTTCACATTGTCCTCTTCCTCCTCCCCAGTCACATAGACAGATGGGGAGACATGATCTCTCCTCTATCTTAAGGCTATCACTTAGACAGATGGGGAGACATATCAGATGGAATATTGAAAGGCAATCAACTTCCTTGTTAGCCCATGCAAACAATGCACAGACATGGTTAGGGTGGTGTATAGCCTAGTCCTCTACTAAAAAGCACTTTGATTGTGCCATTGAAACTCCATTGAACATGCTTCAGGACTATAGTATTCTGTGTACAGAAAAGTGTCTGATAAAGTTTCTAAACAAACACATCCCTCTCTCGTATGCAGTTTTCTATGGAGTATAGATTCAGGTCATGCTATAAGCTATAAACGGTACAGCAATATAGCATTTCCCAATGGAAATCTATTGGCTTGTGTTTGTGTTTTCATAACGCACCTGCCTCCATCTGCCAACACTATCAAACTGTACCAGTATTCATTTAGGGCAGCTACCAGCCTGCACGGTAACACGAGTCGAACATAAAATTCTAGATGTAAGAACGCAGTGTTCCCTCCAGTCCCATATTTAGCAGGCTATAATGCCTGTTCCTCGATTACACTGGATTGTGATCGTAAAAAAACAAAAACAAAAAACTACTGAGGTGAAAAAGTGAGTAAATGAGAGCCAGGACAAATATATTTTGGGAGTTGGAAAGCACAGGTCGTACCCTGACCATCCTGTCTACGAAGCATATAGACGCAAATCATCGCCTTGGCCCGTCTCCACCCAGATCGCTGGTACGCCCATCACCCCTTGGGTTCTGTGCTCCCCAACACCACCAAACCCGAGGCCCAGAATGCCACTCACGCTGCATACGCCAATCACAACTTTCATCGCTACATTCTTTCCAACGTTTGCAATGCCAGGAATGGGATGGGTGATACTATTACTGCTGCAGTCTGAGACCTGCCTCAAGTCTCTTAGCCGGGGAAGGGAACTCCCTGACACCAGAACCAGATCAGATCTCTGCAGTGTGTGTCCAGGCCCACGTTCCCCTATAGAATACACACACACACCCATGGTAGTCTTGCTTATACAACCAGACTCCAGAGTGTCTAACAAAGGGGTTTTTCTAATCATATAACCATAATACATGGTAGGTGGATGACCAGTGTTTTGTGTGGTAGGGTGTAAATGCTGTGTGGCAGGGTGTAAATGCTGTGTGGTAGGATGTAAATGCTGTGTGGTAGGATGTAAATGCTGTGTGGTAGGATGTAAATGTTGTGTGGTAGGATGTAAATGCTGTGTGGTAGGATGTAAATGCTGTGTGGTAGGATGTAAATGCTGTGTGGTAGGATATAATATGTCCTATATGACTAGAGCCCTAGTCTTTTGGTTCTGCTAAAACTATCCCCTAAACTCATTTACAAACAAACAGAAACACAGCAATAAATGGGAGTGACTGATGGTGCGCAAGGGATGGAGTGTGTGTGCGTGTGTGTGTGTGTGTGTGTGCGTCACTGATATCTCTGGGAAAGCGCTCTTCGCTCCGGCAGTGTATTTCCTGGCCTGTCAGGGCCCTGTGCACGTCACAGGCGCCTGTGGAAGTGTGAATGCCTGTGTGTGTGTGTGTGTGTGTGTGTGTTTGTCTGTCCTGTGTGTGTGTGTGTGTGTGTGTCTCACAATACTACAACTACTTCCATGGCAAATCAACTAGTGAGTACACATACACACATAAATATTGAGTAAACATATGTCTGATCTTTCCGATCATTTTTTCTGTTTGTGTCTCCCTCTATGTGTATGTATTATTTTCTGTTGCGTCCAGCACCATTCCAGCACCCGTCCAGCACCATTCCAGCACCATTCCAGCACCACTCCAGCACCACTCCTGCACAAGGCCTCTTAACACCTGTCATGTCATTCTTAAGGCAGCATAAATTCAGCTTCATGCCAAGAGGCTCAAATGGCAATGACCCCTGGTGGAAGTGGGCGTCATTGTCACATTTGCACCTAGGCCTCTGGTGACCGTTGGGGAAGACCCTGTCCCTGACCCCAACCTGATTGGAACAGGCCAGACTCCTCCAGCTCCCATTGCAATAAAACCCAGCTGATCACCAAGTGTTTCATTAACTTAATGAGCTCTCTCTCTCTCTCTCTCTCTCTCTCTCTCTCTCTCTCTCTCTCTCTCTCTCTCTCTCTCTCTCTCTCTCTCTCTCTCTCTCTCTCTCTCTCTCTCTCTTTCCAAAACCAAACAACATGGGGTATTGAGTGACACCAAGGTCCTGCGCTGCAGTGGCTGTGTTTCACCATCCAAGGCTGTGGAGAGAACTGTCAAGGTTGAGGTCAGACTTTAAGCTAATGGCTTTCCCAAATGTGATGACTTGTGAATTTTGCCAGCCTGTCCCAATAAAAACAAACCATAGAAGAGAAGGACGAGATGGAGGAGGAGAGGGAGGAAGAGGAGGTGGTGGAGGAGAGGGAGGAGGATGAGGAGGTGGAGGAGGAGAAGGTGGGATGTCCAAATAACCTGGGATGTCCAAATAACTCCAGATAACTCATATTTGACAAAGCAGAGAGGAAGACATGGTTAAAGTTGTGAGGAGATATGTTTAGAGTGGTGATGAAGACATGGTTAGAGTGGTGATGAAGACATGGTTAGAGTGGTGAGGAAGACATGGTTAGAGTGGTGATGAGACATGGTTAGAGTGGTGAGGAAGACATGGTTAGTGTGGTGAGGAAGACATGGTTAGAGTGGTGATGAGACATGGTTAGAGTTGTGAGGAGATATGTTTAGAGTGGTGATGAAGACATGGTTAGAGTGGTGATGAAGACATGGTTAGAGTGGTGAGGAAGACATGGTTAGAGTGGTGATGAGACATGGTTAGAGTGGTGAGGAAGACATGGTTAGTGTGGTGAGGAAGACATGGTTAGAGTGGTGATGAGACATGGTTAGAGTGGTGAGGAAGACATGGTTAGAGTGGTGAGGAAGACATGGTTAGAGTGGTGATGAAGACATGGTTAGAGTGGTGAGGAAGACATGGTTAGAGTGGTGAGGAAGACCTGGTTAAAGTGGTGAGGAAGACATGGTTAGAGTGGTGATGAAGACATGGTTAGTGTGGTGAGGAAGACATGGTTAGAGTGGTGAGGAAGACATGGTTAGAGTGGTGATGAAGACATGGTTAGAGTGGTGATGAGACATGGTTAGAGTGGTGAGGAAGACATGGTTAGAGTGGTGAGGAAGACATGGTTAGAGTGGTGAGGAAGACATGGTTAGAGTGGTGAGGAGACATGGTTAGAGTGGTGAGGAAGACATGGTTAGAGTGGTGAGGAAGACATGGTTAGAGTGGTGAGGAAGACATGGTTAGAGTGGTGAGGAAGACATGGTTAGAGTGGTGAGGAAGACATGTTTAGGGTGGTGAGGAAGACATGGTTAGGGTGGCAGAGAGAGGAAGCCAAGGTTTGGTGTTGGAGAGAGGAAGACATTATTATTATTTATTTATTTTTATTTATTTTACCTTTATTTAACCAGGTAGGCAAGTTGAGAACAAGTTCTCATTTACAACTGCGACCTGGCCAAGATAATGCAAAGTAGTTCAACACATACAACAACACATAGTTACACATTGGAGTAAACAAACACACAGTCAATAATACAGTAGAAGAAAAAATATATATATATACAATGTGTGCAAATGAGGTAAGATAAGGAACAAAGGCAATAAATAGGCCTTGGTGGCGAAGTAATTACAGCATAGCAATTTAACACTGGAATGGTAAATGTGCAGTAGATGAATGTGCAATTAGGGTAGAGGAGAGAGGAAGCCAAGGTTAGGGTGGTGATGAAGCCATGCTTATGGTGGCGGTGCTAGAATGTACCGTATGCCCAAGAATGAGAGCGTAACCCGGCCTGACAGGCATCGCCAGGTGGAGTACCCCTACAGGGGCAACCAGCTGCCCTGTGCCTTCATCTACACAGCTAATCGGTGCTGGCAACCTTCTTCCTTACCATCCAGACAAGGACATACGCCAGCGGGGTTGTATCAGCATCAGGGAAGTGTAACAGTTGTTAAAATACTTTGTGAATTTCACCAGCTTCATACATTATTATAAACTGGATTGTTCAAGCCCTGAATGCTGATTGGCTGAAATTCCTGGTATATCAGACCGTATGCCAAGGGTATGACAAAACATTTATTTTTATTTTTACTGCTCTAATTACATTGGTAAGCAGTTTATAATAGCAATATGGCACCCCGGGGGTCTGTGGTATATGGCCAATATACTATGGTTAAGGGCTGCATCCCAGCACTCTGCGTCTCGCTTAAGAACAGCCCTTAGCCGTGGTATATTGGCCAAATACCACACCCCCTCGGGCCTTATTGTTTAATTATAGCATGTTTAATTATGCATGCCTGAGTCCTGGGGAATAGGGGAGCGTGTATTGCCCTGCATTCTATGAAATAGGGGAGCGTGTACTGCCCTGCATCCTGGAGAATAGGGGAGCTTGTACTGCCCTGCATCCTGGGAAATAGGGGAGCTTGTACTGCCCTGCATCCTGGGGAATAGGGGCGCTTGTACAGCCCTGCATCCTGGGGAATAGGGGAGTGAGTACTGCCCTGCATCTTGAGGAATAGGGAAGTGTGTACTGCCCTGCATTCTATGAAATAGGGGAGCGTGTACTGCCCTGCATCCTGGGGAATAGGGGAGCTTGTACTGCCCTGCATCCTGGGAAATAGGGGAGCTTGTACTGCCCTGCATCCTGTGGAATAGGGGCGCTTGTACAGCCCTGCATCCTGGGGAATAGGGGAGTGAGTACTGCCCTGCATCTTGAGGAATAGGGAAGCGTGTACTGCCCTGCATTCTATGAAATAGGGGAGCGTGTACTGCCCTGCATCCTGGGGAATAGGGGAGCTTGTACTGCCCTGCATCCTGGGAAATAGGGGAGCTTGTACTGCCCTGCATCCTGGGGAATAGGGGCGCTTGTACAGCCCTGCATCCTGGGGAATAGGGGAGTGAGTACTGCCCTGCATCTTGAGGAATAGGGAAGCGTGTACTGCCCCGCATCCTGGGGAATAGGGGAGTGTGTACTGCCCTGCATCCTGGGGAATATGGGAGTGTGTACTGCCCTGCATCCTGGAGAAAAGGGGAATGTGTACTGCCCTACATCCTGGGGAATACGGGAGTGTGTACTTCCCCGCATCCTGGGGAATAGGGGAGTGTGTACTGCCCTGCATACTGGGGAATATGGGAGTGTGTACTGCCCGCATCCTGGGGAATAGGAAAGTGTGTACTGCCTCGCATCCTGGGGAATAGGGAAGCGTGTACTGCCCCGCATCCTTGGGAATAGGGGAGTGTGTACTGCCCTGCATCCTGGGGAATCAGATCATATTGATGCAGTCGAAGAGTTAGGCACTTTGTTTCTGTCGTTTTCAGAAATGTTAGATCTAACAAGCACAAAAGTCATGACGCACAGTGTTTTGTTCATGAATAATGTTGTGCGTTTACTCATAAGTGGATGGTATTGTCAAGATGCAATTGTATTTGTACTTTTTAGGATGATATCAACGTTCTGAATTCAACATGTGGTTACTATCTAGCTAAGGTTCTGTATGTGTGATTGATGGCTGGCTCCTCCACTGATCCCAGTTCAATTCAACATGTGGTTACTTGCTAGCTAAGGTACTGTATGTGTGAACGATGGCTGGCTCCTCCACTGATCCCAGTACAATTCAATGTGTGGTTACTAGATAGCTAATGTACTGTATATGTGAACGATGGCTAGATCCTCCACAGATCCCAGTCCTGTGTATTGTGAGTCTATGTTGTAGAGAGAGCTGACGACTGGCAGAATATATATGTGCTCAACAAATGTTTTGTATTTTCTTTTGCATGCAGAGAACTGTGATACATTAAAACAACCTAAACTCGTCTTCAGCCTCATTCAAGTCCACGTCTTCAGCCTCATTCAATCTCACACACAACACACAGCTACAGCGGTGCAGTACAGCACCGGTTACAGAAAGAACAGTCTGTCCATGCTCCCCCGACCAGACCAATGCAGGTAATACAGTAGGACACTCGGGTCAGGGTCAATTCCATATTTCATTTCAGGAAGTCAAGACGAATCCACGTCCCAGGCCATTGGTATAGTAAATCCAGCTAAATATGGGCAAGCCCAAATGAATGAAAAATATTGCCGACTTTAATAAACCCATTAGGTATCGAGGGGTGGGAGGGGAAATGAAAGAGCAGCAGACACAACAACCTTCGAAGTCTTAGCCTGAGTACCCGTTACAGCACTCCACACATGGCAGTATAAGCTATCCTATAGTGTATCATGGCCTGATCGGTTTCTGCTGTCCATAGCAGTATATGCCGGTCTCCCATCCAAGCTCTTTCACCTCCTTAGACAGACACTCGAAATTCCCAGCCGGCACAGTTGATTGGCCAGCAGGAGGCCAACCTGCTACCCGACACCGGTGTCACTGGGATGGGATGACTGAGAGGAGGGAGCTCCTGGTATTTCCAAAGCACGTGGGACTGTTGACTGCCCTCTGTTGCTGGGTGTTTACAATATTGCACCATGGCCTTCTAGGCACCACGGCCTCTTTTGCCCATCTTAATCTTTTATTTTTATTGGCCAGTCTGAGATATGGCTTTTTCTTTGCAACTCTGCCTAGAAGACCAGCATCCTGGAGTCGCCTCTTCACTGTTGACGTTGAGACTGGTGTTTTGCGGGTACTATTTAATGAAGTTGCCAGTTGAGGACTTGTGAGGCGTCTGTTTCTCAAACTAGACACTCTAATGTACTTGTCCTCTTGCTCAGTTGTGCACCGGGGCCTCCCACTCCTATTTCTATTCTGGTTAGAGCCAGTGTGCTCTGTTCTGTGAAGGGAGTAGTATACAGAATTGTACGAGATCTTCAGTTTTTTGGCAATTTCTCGCATGGAATAGCCTTCATTTCTCAGAACAAGAAAAGACTGATGAGTTTCAGAAGAAAGGGCTTTGTTTCTGGCTATTTTGAGCCTGTAATCGAACCCACAAATGCTGATGCTCCAGTTGTATTGTTTCTTTAGTCAGAACAACAGTTTTCAGCTGTGCTAACATAATTGCAAAAGGGTTTTCTAATGATCAATTAGCCTTTTAAAATGATAAACTTGGATTAGCTAACACAACGTGCCATTGGAACACAGGAGTGATGGTTGCTGATAATGGGCCTCTGTATGCCTATGTAGATCTTCCATTGAAAATCAGCAGTTTCCAGTTACAATAGTCATTTACAACATTAACAATGTCTACACAGTATTTCTGATCAATTTGATGTTATTTTAATAGACAACAAATGTGCTTTTCTTTCAAAAACAAGGACATTTCTAAGTGACCCCAAACTTTTTAACTGGTAGTGTATATATTGAATGGTAGTGTATATATATATATATATATATATATATATATATATATATATATATATATATATATATATATATAACCCGTTTGAGGACTCAAACCTCTATTATCTTCTAGAACACAAATTGTTTCTGTAGGGCCTGGTTACTCATAAAAACTTGTGTTCACCTCAAAGCTTGATGAACGCTGCTCGGTAACAAAGGACTTGAACCGTTGTCACGACTTCCGCCGAAGTTGGTGCCTCTCCTGTTTTGTCTTTGGTTTTCACACCTGGTTTCAATCCCCCAATTACATGTTCATTATTTAACTCCTGTTTCCCCCATGTTTGTGTGCGTGATTGTTTTATGTTTCTGGCATTTACTGACGGCTGGTGTTTTGTTACCGGGTTTTGTATTTTTATGCCTGTTGTGTTAGTGACAGGTTTTTTTTCCCGCGCCTGAGAGATTGTTTTGTACAGGTGCTTCTTTATTAAAATACCTTGTCCACGCATCTCTGCTCTCCTGCGCCTGACACCAGTTACACACAGCCTGACAGAATCACGCACCACTCTATGGAGTCAGCAGGAGCAGGTACCCCGGGGCTAGAGGTGGAAGAACGTGTCCAGCAGCATGAGGCGATGCTACACCATCTCGGCACCGCGATGGATCGCGTACTTCAGACTATGGAGAGATGGGAGAGAAGAGGAGTTCCTCTAGCTCCTCCACCAGCACCACCACAGGCACAACTGCTCACCCCTCCTTCACCCGGTCATAGTGGGATTTGGCTCGCGCTCCCGAGGGAGTATGATGCGATGGCTGCCGGTTGACAGGGGTTCCTACTCGAGCTGGAACTCTACCTGGCAACCGTCCACCCGGGTCTTTCGGGCCGTGAGAGCGTGTCCGCCCTCGTCTCCTGTCTCTCAGGCAAATGATCTGTCAATAAACTTCCCAGCTGCGCCTGGCGTGGGCCAACGCCATATGGGGGGAAGGAGAAGCGGTGTTGGACCACTACGAGGATTTCACGTCTGTTTCACTTGAGGCAGGGGTTGAGGAGCGGACAAGATTTCGCCTTAGACTTTCGGACCCTGGCCGCCGGCGCGGGATGGAACGACAGGTCCCTGATCGATCACTACCAGTGCAGTCTGTGCGAGGACATCCGTTGGCAGTTGGCCTGCAAGGACACCACTCTTACATTCGACCAGCTGGTGGACCTGTCCAACCGGCTGGATAACCTGCTGGTTACCCGCGGACGTCCAGATCGGGGTCTGTCAGTTCCATTCCCCAGCACCACCGATCCACCACGCCCATGGAGCTGAGAGGTGCTGCACTTAGGGCGACCAGAGGAGGGGCCATTCCTTGCACCTGTGGCCGCAGAGGGTACACTGCTGGTCGGTGCTGGGGAGGTTCCTCTAGGAGTCGAGGCAGCAGGCAGGGCACTCTTGTGTCACCCCAGGTGAGTCGGCACCAGGCTCACCCAGAGTCCGCTGTTGCTCACATGTTTTTGTTTATACATTTTCCTGAGTTTTCCCCGCATTCCCAGCATAAGGCGCTCGTAGATTCAGGCGCAGCTGGGAAGTTGATTGACAGATCATTTGCCCATAGTTTAGGGATCCCTGTGGATATGCCCTTCCCTGTGCACACCCTAGATAGTCGACAATTAGGCTCAGGGCTAATTAGGGAGGCCACCGCTCCACTGGGCATGGAGGGTCATAAGGAGAGAATCAGTCTCTCTTTCTTATTGATTCTCCTGCGTTTCCCGTGGTGCTGGGTCTACCCTGGTTGGCCTGTCATGACCCCAGTATTTTGTGGCAACTGAGGGCTCTCACGGGGTGGTCAAGAAAGTGCTTGGGAGGTGTTTAGGGGTTTCCGTCGGTGCTACTACGGTGGAAAGTCCAGACCAGGTCTTCACCGTGCGCATCCCCTCTAAATATCCCGATTTGGCTCTCGTCTTCTGTAAAAAGAAGGCGACTCAATTACCACCCCATCGACGGGGGGATTGTGCGATAAATCTCCTGGTAGACGCAGCACTTCCCAGGAGTCACGTGTATCCCCTGTTGCAAGAGGAGACGGCGGCTATGGAAACATATGTCTCCGAATCTCTGGGGCAGGGGTACATTTGGCCCTCCACTTCACCTGCCTCCTCAAGTTTATTTTTTGTAAAGAAGAAGGGTGGAGGTCTGCGCCCGTGTATTGACTATCGAGGCATCAACCAGATCACTGTGAGGTACAGTTACCCGCTACCTCTCATAGCCAGTGCAATCGAGTCAATGCACAGGGCGCGCTTCTTCACAAAATTGGATCTAAGGAGCGCTTACAACCTGGTGCGTATCCGGGAGGGGGACGAGTGGAAGACGGCATTTAGTACCACCTCAGGGCACTATGAGTACCTCGTCATGCCGTACGTGTTGATGAATGCTCCATCAGTCTTTCAGGCTTTTGTAGACAAGATTTTCCGGGACCTGCACGGGCTGGGTGTAGTGGTGTATATCGACGACATTCTGATATACTCCACTACACGCGCCGAGTATGTGTCCCTGGTGCGCAGGGTGCTTGGTCGACTGTTGGAGCATGACCTGTACATCAAGGCTGAGAAATGTCTGTTCTTTCAACAGTCCATCTCTTTCCTAGGGTACCGCATTTCCACTTCAGGGGTGGAGATGGAGAGTGACCGCATTTCAGCCGTGGGTAATTGGCCGACTCCTACCACGGTAAAGAAAGTGCAGCGGTTTCTAGGGTTTGCCAACTATTACCGGAGGTTTATCCGGGGCTTTGGTCAGGTAGCGGCTCCCATTACCTCACTGCTGAAGGGGGGACCAGTGCGTTTGCGGTGGTCGGCTGAGGTGGACAGGGTTTTTTGTCACCTGAGGGCTCTGTTTACCTCGGCTCCCGTGCTGGCTCATCCTGGTCCCTTTTTGGCGTTCATAGCGGAGGTGGACGCGTCCGAGGCTGGGATAGGAGCCGTGCTCTCTCAGCGCTCGGGTACTTCACCGAAGCTCCGCCCCTGTGCCTTCTTTTCGAGGAAGCTCAGCCCGGTGGAGCAAAACTATGACGTGGGGGACTGGGAGCTGTTGGCTGTCGTCAGGACCTTGAAGGCGTGGAGACATTGTCTTGAGGGGGCTAAACACCCTTTTATCATCTGGACTGACCACCACAATCTGGAGTACATCCGGGCGGAGACTGAACCATCGCCAGGCAAAGTGGACCATGTTCTTTACCCGTTTTCACCCTGTCCTACAGACCAGGTTCCCAGAAAACGAAGGCAGATGCACTGTCCCGGATGTATGACACAGAGGAGCGGTCCATGGATCCCACACCCATACTCCCGGCCTCTTGCCTGGTGGAACCGGTAGTGTGGGAGCTGGATGCGGATATCGAGCGGACGTTACGTACAGAGCCCACTCCCCCACAGTGTCCAGCTGGCCGCCTGTACGAACCGTCTGCTGTCCGCAACCTTTTTAACTATTGGGCCCACACGTCGTTGTGGATTGGTCCTGCTGTCTCCTC
Organism: Brachymystax lenok tsinlingensis; assembly: GCA_030435695.1. NCBI lineage: Eukaryota > Metazoa > Chordata > Actinopteri > Salmoniformes > Salmonidae > Brachymystax > Brachymystax lenok. Next base: position 8,320,576 of record CM059781.1, on the reverse strand, counting down.
CCTTTGCCCGGGCTCCCTACAGCCCTACAGACTGCGTAGGCCCTGTTTACACACGTCTTCCGACACTACGGGGTGCCTGAGGACATAGTATCTGATCGAGGTCCCCAGTTCACGTCAAGAGTCTAGAGGGTGTTCATGGAACGTCTGGGGGTCTTGGTCAGCCTTACCTCAGGTTTTCACCCCGAGAGTAATGGGCAGGTGGAGAGATTAAACCAGGATGTGGGTAGGTTTCTGCGGTCGTATTGCCAGGACCGGCCGGGGGAGTAGGCGGCGTTCATCCCCTGGGCAGAGATGGCCCAAAACTCGCTTCGCCACTCCTCCACTAACCTCTCCCTTTTCAAGTGCGTACTGGGGTACCAGCCGGTTCTGGCACCTTGGCATCAGAGCCAGATTGAGGCTCCTGCGGTGGACGACTGGTTTAGGTGCTCGGAAGAGACATGGGACGCCGCTCATGTGCACCTTCAGCGGGCCGTGAGGCGTCAGAAAGAGAGCGCAGACTGCCACCGCAGTGAGGCCCCGGTGTTCGCACAGGGATCTCGACCCGAAACCTGCCCCTCTGCCTGCCCTGCAGGGAGCTGGACCTGCGGTTTGTGGGGCCATTCAAAGTCCTGAGGAGACTGAACAAGGTTTGCTACAGATTACAGCTTCCCCCAGATTATCGTATTAACCCCTCATTCCATGTGTCTCTCCTCAGGCCGGTGGTGGCTGGTCCACTCCAGGAGTCTGAGGTGCAGGAGGTTCCTCCGCCCCCTCTGGACATCTAGGGGGCCCCGGCGTATGCAGTTCGAGCCATACTGGACTCGAGGCGTCGGGCGAGGGACCTTCAGTACCTCGTGGAGTGGGAGGGGTACGGTCCGGAGGAGAAATGCTGGGTGGCGGGGGAAGGACGTTTTGTAGTTCCACCGTCTCCATCCGGATCGCCTTGCGCCTCTTCCTCCGGGTCCCCGAGGTCGGTGTCGGCACGCTGCTGGAGGCGCGCGTAAAGGAGGGGGGGTACTGTTACGACTTCCACCGAAGTTGGTGCCTCTCCTTGTTCGGGCGGCTTTCGGCGGTCGACGGCACCGGCTTTCTAGCCATCACCGATCCACTCTTCATTTTCCATTTGTTTTGTCTTTGGTTTTCACACCTGGTTTCAATCCCCCAATTACATGTTCATTATTTAGCTCCTGTTTCCCCCATGTTTGTGTGCGTGATTGTTTTATGTTTCTGGCTTTTACTGACGGCTGGTATTGTTGTTACCGGGTTTTGTATTTTTACTCCCGTTGTGTTAGTGACAGGTATTTTTTCCCGCACCTGAGAGATTGTTTTGTACTGGTGCTTCTTTATTAAAATTATCCACGCATCTCTGCTCTCCTGCGCCTGACTCCTTTTTCACCAGTTACACACAGCCTGACAACCGTATACATCACAGATATGTATCACTCAATGCATGCACTCATTTTAACCTGATTTGTTTTTTAAAAATGATATTTGTCTTTACTTACCCAGCACTTATGCCGTCAATCAGGAGACTAAGAGTTGACTCCCCAAGTGTGTTGCGCGCAGTCTTCTCTCTTTCCTCTGGATCAACACACAGTTGATACGTTTTCTTGTTGTTGGTCACGACCAATTCATCCGGGTCACAGCACCAAATGTTAGCAGTTGGAACCCAGAGCAAATCAGGTGGAAGAAAATAGGTTTATTCAAAAAGAACAAATCATGCGGGGAGGTAGATGGTAGATGTTGAAAAAACACTATTTCCATTGATCGTTAGTACCCCATTGACCACCCGTCCTCCGCGCTGTGCACTTATCCTCTAAATAAATATTCCTACAAGGGACAAAACTGTGGAGGGCCTGCTGCAAAATCTTAATGAGAGTGAGAAACAGAGGGGGCAGAGGTTGAGGTAGAGGTTAAAGATTAATCATGGTGCTCAATTCGCTGTGCTCAATTCGCACTCCGTCTTCCCATTAGCATATGCTTTCTTTGAACTTTGCCCACATTTGTTTTCGCTGCCTTAACACAGTGAGTGCTTGGGACTATAAGATCCTATCTGCATTTTTGTCAAAATTAAGTTATAGACATAGCCTTGCTATGTTCAATGTTCTCTACCTATATAGTACTCTAAATACCACAATTCCTTTTTTTTTGTTTGTAATTTCATGATTGTCTCATCGCTGCAACTCCCCAACGGGCTCGGGATAGCCGAAGGTCAAGTCATGCGTCCTCCGAAACATGACTCTAACCGCACTTCTTAACACCCGCTCGCTTAGCCTGGAAGCCAGCTGCACCAATGTATCGGAGGAAACACTGTTCAACTAAAGGCCGAGTCAGCCTTCAGTTGAACAAGTAAAGCCCCCCGGTAAAACCCTCCCCTAACCCAGACTATGCTGGGACATTGCGCACCGCCCCTATGTGACTCCCAGTCATGGCCGGTAATGACACAGCCTGGGATCGAACCCCATGCTGTAGTGATGCCGTAACACTGTGATGCAGTGCCTTAGACCACTGTGCCACTCGGAAGGCCTAAATACCACAATTCCAATTGTTAAGTTCAAAAGAATACAAGATAAAAATAGCTGACACTATTTAAACCAATGAGGGTTCAGAACTTTAGAGCCAATGATCTCAGAATCATCTTTTAGCAGTTAGAACCGTATAGTCCCAAGCTCTCGACAGGGCTTTCTCAAACAGGTGTGTGTGAATGCTGAGTAAAGCAAATCTGTAATCCACATGTTGGGGGCTCATTCGTGATGGCCAACTGACAGCCCCCAACGTCGTCCAAAGCCTGACCATTTGAGGGATTGGAGTGGCAAGAGAGGGCATTGAAGGCAACATGCCAGCCCTCCACCTGCATGCTGACAGGCACCAGCCATTTCACAACAATTCCAAACACCCTGACTCGGCCTAACCCCTTACGACCCCCTTCGAGACCCCTCTAAACCCTATGCGACCCCTATGGCCATCTGGCAATCTGTTACGGGGGAGCGGTGGACTGTTTTGATTGGGTGAGGTGGAGTGGTGTGAGATGTGGTGTGGTTATGGATGGGGATTGAGGTTCTTGCACTAGTAGGGGAATGGTGCAAAAGCCAGAAGGCTGATAATTCACCAACTGAACTTTCTGTATTTGAATTTATTTTAAAAAACAAATGTTATATTGTGTGTGTTTGTGGTGGCGGATATGGATCTCTCTTTTTTGGGAGAAGTCTGTATATGATGTGTGAAGTCTGTGTTTTGTGTGTGTCAAATGCATTTAGGGTGTTGAGTGTGTATGACTTGACGGGTCCCCATTCCACATCCCCATTCAATTCACCCTCACCTTTGACCTCTCATTCCGGGGAAATGTATATGGGCCCGGCGTATTTGACCTGCCTGTTGAGGGAGGGGATCAGAAGAGAGGACTGTGCCAGTGGAGAGCCACCACAGTTTATGCAGGCTTTCGTTCCAGCCCGGCTCTGATTCAAACACACCTGATTCAGATAATTGCAATGGTTTAGAACTGGCACTGCTATGCATGTTATAAACTAAATCTTGCTAATATAAATCCAGATTAAAAAGTGTATGTTTGAATTGGGATTGAAAAACTGGTATAGCTATCAATTATCAACTGTATTTAAATCAGGTGTGTTGAGTTAACGCTGGGCTGGAACAAAGACCTGCACACTCTGTGGGTCTCCAGGACCAGAGTTGGCTACACGTATGTATTTACCATTATATTACCAGGTAAGTTGAACTTACTTGGACTGGAAATCAGCAATACTTTCTATACATAATAATGATGGGACAACAACAAAGAAACTATCCAATATTATTTAACACTCTTACACATTTCCACAGATCAAAGAGACCAAGCAGTTCAAGCAAATCAAACAGCCCACGAATCTTAAACGCTCCCTACCCTTACTGGGAACTGACATCAATTGCAGGAAGCTCATTGGGTAGCACTATTCAACTATGACAATGTTGTGTTTCTCAGTAATTCCACCTCTCTTATTTATGGAAGGAAGGTAGAAAAAAGAAACATCCCAAAGGCAGAAAGATGCAAGCCAGACACGCATGTGAGGCTTTTCAATAACATCCTGAAGGATGTATTTTTAGTCAGGAAGCACTAGAGACCGCTCGGGAGGGCCTTGCTGTCCGGACCAAAGGTTTTGGGAGGGTTGGATGGAAAGTTTGGACATGGAGTGACTCAGACATGCCAGTCTCTTAGGATGGACAGTGAGGGGAACAGTGTCACACTCACACCTCCGGAACACACTCACTGCTGGGAGGAGAGTACACATCTACACCTTCAGAAGAGTACACACTCACACACACTCCTATCCACCCACGCATAATGTAATAATGTGGCTGACTTGTATGCACATACATGATGTCTTAACTTGCAGCTATCACTTGACCTTAAAGGAAAACTCCACCCCAAAACTATATTTTGGTATTTGTTTCATTAGTCCATTGTTGATATAGTCCCAACATGCTTTGCATGTCAGCAATCAAGTTTTAAAGACATATAACTTGAATTATAAACTGGGTGGTTCGAGCCCTGAATGCTGACTGGCTGACAGCAGTGGTATATGAGACCGTATACCATAGGTATGAGAAAACATTTATTTTTACTTCTCTAATTACATTGGTAACCAGTTTATAATAGCAATAAGGCACCTCTGTGGGTTGTGGTATATTGCCAATATACCACGGTTAAGGGCTAAGGGCGGTGTCCAGGGGACTCCGCGTTGCGTTGTACTTATGAACAGTCCTTAGCCGCGGTATACTGTCCATATACAACACCTCCTCGGGCCTTTTGCTAAAATATACAGCCGGTATGATTCTGCGTTATTTTACTGATTTATTTCACCATTATTTTACCAGATAAGTCAATTGAGAATAAATTCTCATTTACAATAACAACCTGGCCAAGAGGCATAATATTGTAATAGTGAACAAACAGGACAACACACAATACCACCCCAAAAAAATAAATAAAGCACACTATACAGAGGAAACAAATATACAACTATAAGAAATATTTCCAGTGGTTTAGAACAGAAAGGTCCAAGGCAACACAGCACACTTAATGATCAGCAGGTACATTGATCAGATAGCAGTTTATGTTGTTGAAGGAGTCTGGTGAGATGACTGTGTCAAGTTTGAGGGTTAAATGCATCATACCGGTTGTATTTCTATATTTTGAAAGTTCAATATCTTGAAAACTTGATTGCTGACATGCAAAACATTTTGGGACAATATCAACAATGGACTAAAGAAACAAATACCAAAATATTGTTTTTGGGGGTGGAGTTTTCCTTTAATGACACCTAAGCTTTAAGTTACATAGTGTCCTTCATTTTGTAGCACTACTCAAGCTCCATTGAGTCTGAGTTGTTATACAACACTGGTTTCAGAAGGAGATCCTTCTCTGCTTCGAGACGTGTCATGTTTTCATGTGTGACGACTGAAAAAAAAAGGCTTTACTTTACCAGGAAACTGGACACCTGTTGCCATACCCCAACCCCCCACCCAGATTACTGAGCTCAGCAACCAGACAAAATATAGATTTTCCGATTTTCCTCCTTGACGCACAAAGCCCACTTAGATTAAATGGGGCTATCTCCCACACCCGCCCCTGCCACCATAAAGGCCTCTAAATGCTCCATACTTGTCATTTGGACCCCTTGCTGGGAGCAAAATGTTATTTTCCTCCAGTCACAATGATTTCCAGAGGAAAAAAAAATTGTTAGTATGTGAGGCGGGAAATAACACGCGTAACCTAGTGCTAAATGGTATTGTTGTAGTTTTCCCATCCGCACATAGGGTGGTGCTTAACTGTTGTTATTCTCAAGAGCTTAGAAATTAATTCATTCAGAAATGAACACATGCACACGCACACTTTTGCACCCGACGGAATTTATGCACCCGAAGGGACTTTAGCTTAATCTTGCACCCGGAGAGTGGGGAAAAAATAAGCTTTGTCCCTTACACGAACAACTCCTTCCCACCCCTCAAGCGTATAATATGTGTGTGTGCGTTTAACTACAAGTGCATGCGCGTGGATGCACATGCACGCACACACACGCACTTACACACACGCACACTTGATGGCTACTTGCTCTAAGCGCGGTTGCACAGCCTTGCGGCCCATCAGCTCTCACTATCTCTGTCTCGAAGAGAAACACTGACACCAAGAGGCCAGGAGAGTGTGTTACAAGTTCAAAAATGATTATGAGCATTTTTTGTGCACAATTTGCATTTCAGCTTTAGTGCTTCATAATGATTCTATGTACCGGTAACTTCAATGCAAAATATTAGAAAAATCTTAATATTGGTGGATTGGATTGGTAACAGGAATGTGTGCAATCAGAAAGGACTGGACATTACTGTAAAGGCCTCTATCTAGCAAGGTCACTGGGATGCAATGGGCAGAGAGAGCAGTGAAGCAGTCTGCAAGGTGGAAGCAGATTGCAATGTGGTCAGGAATCGGGCCAGGGAGAGGAACCAGGAACCCCCAGCTTGGGTCAGGAAGTACACAGGAATCAGATGGAAACTACAATCCAGGAATCAGCTGATAACTGCCATCCAGGAATCAGCTGATAACTGCCATCCAGGAATCAGTGGTTAACTGCCATCCAGGAATCAGTGGATAACTGCCATCCAGGATTCAGCTGGTAACTAGCATTCAGGAATCAGTGGTTAAATGCCATCCAGAAATCAGATGGTAACAACCATCCAGGAATAAGTGGTTAACTGCCATCCAGGAATCAGCTGGTAACTAGCATCCAGGAATCAGTGGTTAAATACCATCCAGAAATCAGATGGTAACTACCATCCAGAAATCAGTGGTTAACTGCCATCCAGGAATCAGTGGTTAACTGCCATCCAGGAATCAGTGGTTAACTGCCATCCAGGAATCAGTGGTTAACTGCCATCCAGGAATCAGTGGTTAACTGCCATCCAGGAATCAGTGGTGACGGGGTGACGGTTTTGTAAAATGCCTCCCACTCAGGCCCAGAAAATAGGATATGCACATAATTAGTTCTATTGGATAGGAAACACTCTGAAGTTTCTAAAATTGTTAACATAATGTCTTTGAGTGTAACAGAACGGATATAGCAGGCGAAAACCCGAGAAAAATCCATCCGGAATTAGTGTTTTTTGTGACCTTTGCTCTGTTTGACAGTCCCCTATTAATTTCAAAGGCAAGCAGCTCCGAGATTTCAGTACCTATGACTTCCACTAGATGTCAACAGTCTCTATACAAAACCAGAAAACGGTGGCCCTGACCAGAACGGATAGGGAGAGGAAATGGCCAAGGGAGCTCAGATGTCAACAAGCTTTTCGTGCGCGCAACCAAGTGCGCGCTCCACTGTTTTTTCCTTTCTTATCATTCATGCTACAATCCGGTTGAAATATTATAGTAAATATACATAAAAGAATACCTAAGGAAACATTAAAAATGATGTTTGATTTGTTTGTAGAAATATGATAGGTACAATTTCAACGCGCTCTCTTCACGGTTCTATGGGCGACTCGACGGTGGATTTTATGAACATAATGCGCCAACCAAACTGAGATTTATGGATATAATAAATTACTTTTTCTAACAAAAGAAGCATGGATTGTCTTCGTTGGACACTTGGGAAGCCCTCAGCCGAAGTTCATCAAAGGTAATCGATTTTATATTAGCAATGTTATGCGTTTTGTGAGACCCGCTTTGGTTTATGGATTTATGCTAAATTGTAAATATTAGAGGTGCTACCCTCAAACAATCAAATGTTGTGCTTTCGCCGTAAAGCCTTTTTGACATCTGACAACGCTGTGATATTGCCAAGAACCAGAGCTTTTGATGGCTATGAAATACTTGTAAATTGATACATTTTTAATAATTCAACTTTTGGATTTTGAATTTGGTGCTTTACATTTCACCGGGTAGTGTCGGGAGTGGGGCCCTTAAGAGGTTAACTGCCATCCAGGATTCAGTGGATAACTGCAATTCAGGAATCAGCTGGTAACTAGCATCCAGGAATCAGTGGTTAAATACCATCCAGAAATCAGATGGTAACTACCATCCAGGAATCAGATGTTAACTACCATCCATGAAACAGAAGGTAACTACCATCCAGGAATCAGTGGGTAACTACCATCCAGAAATCATATGGCAACTAAAATCCAGGAATCAGTGGGTAACTGCCATCCAGGAATAAGTGGGTAACTACCATCCAGAAATCAGATGGCAACTACGATCCAGGAATCAGTGGGTAACTGTCATCCAGGAATAGATGGTTAAATGCCATTCAGGAATCAGCTGGCAACTACCATCCAGGAATCAGTGGGTAAATGCCATCCAGAAATCAGCTGTTAACTAACAACCAGAAATAAGGAATCAGATGTTAACTACCATCCATAAAACAGATGGTAACTACCATCCAGGAATCAGTGGGCAACTACCATCCAGAAATCAGATGGCAACTACCATCCAGGAATCCAGCAATCAGCGGTTAACTGTCATTCAGAAATTAGTGGGTAACTACCATTCAGGAATCAGTGGTTAACAGCCATCCATGGATCATCTGGTAACTACCATCCAGGAACCAGATGGTAAATACAATCCAGGAATTAGATGGTAACTACCATTCAGGAATAAGAAGTTAACTACCATCCAGGAATCAGTGGTTGACTACCATCCTGTAATCAGTAGTTATATACCATCCAGAAATCAGATGGTAACTGCCATCCAGGAATAATCTGGTAACTACCATCCAGGAATCAGTGGGTAACTGCCATCCAGGAATCAGTGGATAACTGCCATACATGAATCAGCTGGCAACTACCATCCATGAATCAGTGGGTAACTACCATCCAGGAATCAAATGGTAACTACCGTCCAAGAAATCACTGGGAAACTACCATCCAGGAATCACTGTTTAACAACCAGTCAGCAATCAGATGGTAACTGCCATCCAGGAATCAGATGGTAACTACCATCCAGGAATTAGTGGGTAACTACCATCCAGGAATCAGTGGTTAACTGTCATCCAGGAATCAGTGGGTAACTAACATCCAGGAATCAGTAGTTAACTACCATTCAGGAATCAGATGGTAACTGCCATCCAGGAATCAGCTGGTAACTGCAATCCAGGAATCAGTGGGTAACTAACATCCAGGAATCAGTGGTTAACTACCATTTTGGAATCAGATGGTAACAACCATCAATTAATCATTGTTTAACTACAATCTAGAAATAAGATGATAACTACCATCCAGGATTCTGCTGGTAACTACCATCCAGGAATCAGCGGTAACTACCATCCAGGAATCAGCTCGTATCTGCCATCCATGAATCAAATGGTAACTACCATCCAGGAATCAGCTGGTAACTACCATCCAGGAATCAGCGGTAACCACCATCCAGGAATCAGCTGGTAACTGCCATCCAGGAATCAAATGGTAACTACCATCAAGGAATCAGATTGTAAATACCATCCAGGAATCAGATGGTAACTACTATCCAGGAATCAGTTGGTAACTACCATCCAGGAATCAGCTGGTAACTACCATCCAGGAATTAAATGGTAACTACCATCCAGGAATCAGATTGTAACTACCATCAAGGAATCAGATTGTAAATACCATCCAGGAATCAGCTGGTATGAGTAAGTGGCATGTGTACAGTACTGTGTTCATGTTAGGACAGGCTTTCCCAAACTCGGTCCTCGAATGGTTGGTGTATACCATGTGTATCCGTTACATACGACTAACAAATCTTGAAACAAACTTTGTGTGTGTGTGTGTGTGTGTGTGCGTGCGAACAAAGGTCAGAATTCTATTTTGCACTTTCATCATTCATGTAAACAAACATTTCAATATGAACAGACATCAGACAAGTAAAAATAATTATCAAGTATACAGTGCATTCGGAAAGTATTCAGACCCCTTGACTTTTTCCACATTTTGTTACGTTACAGCCTTTTTCTAAAATGTATTACATTGTTTTTTCCCCTCATCAATCTACACACAATACACCATAATAACAAAGCAAAAACACGTTTTTAGAAATGTTTGCAAATGTATTAAAAACAAAAAACAGAAATATCACATTTACATAAGCATTCAGACCCTTTACTCAGCACTTTGGCAGCCATTACAGCCTTGAGTCTTCTTGGGTATGATGCTACTAGCTTGGCACACCTATATTTGGGGAGTTTCTTTCATTCTTCTCTGCAGATCCTCTCAACCTCTGTCAGGTTGGATGGTGAGTGTCGCTGCACAGCTATTTTCAGGTCTCTCCAGAGATGTTCGATAGGGTTCAAGTCTGGACTCTCCTGCATTGTCTTGCACTCCTGCATTGTCCTTCGTTGTCTTGGCTTGGTATTTCTGTTTTTTATTTGTAATAAATAGGCCAACATTTTTAAAAACCTGTTTTCGCTTTTTCATTATGAGTTATTGTGTGTAGATTGATGAGGGGAAAAAAATATGTAATACATTTTAGAATAAGGCTGTAACGTAACAAGATGTGGAAAGGGGTCTGAATAATTCACAAATGCAATGTACTTAAAATATCAAGTGATTATTGAAGAATGTTGTGGATGCCTTATGCCTCGTGCCAAATCAGAAACGTGTTTTTCTCAATTGTTTGTAAACAAAGTAATTGTAATAAACAACATAGTAAACTTTAATTTTGGTCCAGTGGATGGTCTTTGTGGCCATGACTGTCTGTGAATGTGAGAGTGGTTGCATTTCTCCACCCTTACCCCTTGGCTGTTTACAGGAACAATGGCGGTGTGTCCACTTCCTGTATTAACTACAGATTGCCCCTTTAACCTAACCTTCTGCCCAGTGTGGGTTTAACTTGTCTAAAGTATGGTATCTTCATAGTTGTTATTTTTTTCAGTTTTTTTGTTGAGTATATTATTTATATTGTAAATATTGTGTTTGTGATTTGTATGTAAAACTGAATAAACAGAGTTTTCCAACAACAAAACAACACAAATTACTTTTTAATGTGTTTTTATCTTCTCAGAAACAAAAGCCATACAATAAAGCAAATGAAAATACATAGTTCTGTACAGGCATCGTAGCACATTCATGCACACATTCTAAGGCTTTCCTCAAAGTGGCCACATGTACATAAGAAGAGACTTCTTACACGCCAAATAATGTGAGACTGACATTCGTTTTGTGGTAGAGGGGGATTGACCCGACAAGCATTTCTCACACGTTTCTCATAGAAAAATGCAGAATAAACCATGCTTTCGCCACATAAAGTTTTACAGTAGTGGAGACTCATCAAAATAATAAATACGATTCATTTAAAATGGAGGCATTCTCATTGAAGAGGAATGAACAGTTGGAACAGAATGGAACGAGTACAGACACCAAAGAAGAAGACCCAGTTGATACAAAACATTAAGCGGTAACAGAAGTGGACATACTATTTAGTGTGTATTTTGACATGACAGAATGCCATGTATAAATGCTATTTTTTCACTGGAGTAGATTTGACCATTGAGGTACGTCTAACCTGCTCCAAACAGAATCCAATTGAATAAGGACATTCACAAAATCATGACGGCCAAAAAAATGACATAATACTTGTCTTCCTTATTCTGAAAATAATAATTTAAACTCAGCAATTTAAGTTTCGCTAGTCCATTGAAGGTCATTGCTGAAATCACAGTTAAAACACTGTAGTAAAAACACAATGGGTAGTCAAACTTTTGTTCATCACATGAGGGCAGTAGGCCCTACATAACAAAATGAATAATTGCTTAAGATTTTAATACGGTGGTGCTTCGCTAAACCTGCGATGTTAGATAGAGGAAGTAGTCAGGGAAAGAATATCTGTCCTCCAAACATGCAGTGAACACACAGCTATACATAGGTGCATTGATATTTCACATGACATGTAAGTGCTTAACTCTGACCATTCCATTTTAGGCAGGTTTATTTTGACAAAAATGTAAAACGTTGGCACAATTCTGCAACAAAGAACTTTGCTAGACGCTCTTTCTCCCCCCTACCAAAGGATGCTTTATACAAAGACTCGTAACATAAACAAAGTAATGCAGAGATTTTTTTTTAACAAAGCTTTAAAATACATATACTTTACACCATTCATTTTGATGCAGTTCAAAGTCTCATGATTTAAAAATCTTAGCCAAAGTACAGAATATTTTTTTTTTGACACTCAGTAATCTTGTTGTATAGACTATATATGTCAATGTATTATATGAGTTGAGTGACAGAGCAAAAAAAGAAACATTTTATATATATATATCTATATATGTATATATATAGCTTACTTGTGGGTATGATGTGGGTGTTACACGTTTGACAGGCTGATCTGTAAAGATAGTGGCCTCTCTCAATCTTTACTGGGACGGTTGCAGGGGTAGAATAATTGTAATGTTCCGAAGCAGGAGAGAGAGAGAGAGAGAGAGAGAGAGAGAGAGCTTGATGCTGTAGTTGTAGCAACCTGGACTCTCGCTGCCCGTCCGCCCTTCAAAAATCAGCAGTGAACTCTGACCTTCCATGATGCTTATACATGCACAGCTGAGAGGAGTGGCAGTTATGATAGTCAATGGTAGACACACAAAGGGGAACCAATGGTCTAGAAGGGTAACAGCAGACGCCAGCTCCCAGCATCATTGCAGGGTTCTAATACCCCTGTGAAGGTGAATAGTTGGAACAAACTGGACAAGCTTCTATCTATTCTCCATCCTTCAACCATTCAAAAGAAGAGGGGAAAAGAACGTGGAAGTCAGAAGAGACCAATACAGATGTGTTCTGTTGTTCTGAAGAGAACAGCTGATGTGTTCTGTTGTTCTGAAGAGAACAGCTAATGTGTTCTGTTGTTCTGAAGAGAACAGTGTAAGTCAGATGTGTTCTGTTGTTCTTAAGAGAACAGTGGAAGTCAGATGAGTTCTATTGTTCTGAAGAGAACAGTGGAAGTCAGATGAGTTCTGTTGTTCTGAAGAGAACAGTGGAAGTCAGATGAGTTCTGTTGTTCTGAAGAGAACAGTGGAAGTCAGATGTGTTCTGTTGTTCTGAAGAGAACAGCTGATGTGTTCTGTTGTTCTGAAGAGAACAGCTAATGTGTTCTGTTGTTCTGAAGAGAACATTGGAAGTCGGAGGAGACCATTACCAATGTTCTGAAGAGAACAGTGGAAGTCAGATGAGTTCTGTTGTTCTGAAGAGAACAGCTGATGTGTTCTGTTGTTCTGAAGAGAACAGCTAATGTGTTATGTTGTTCTGAAGAGAACATTGGAAGTCGGAGGAGACCAATACAGATGTTCTGTTGTTCTGAAGAGAACAGTGGAAGTCAGATGTGTTCTGATGTTCTGAAGAGAACGGCTGATGTTTTCTGTTGTTCTGAAGAGAACAGCTAATGTGTTATGTTGTTTTGAAGAGAACATTGAAAGTCGGAGGAGGCCAATACAGATGTTCTGAAGAGAACAGTGGAAGTCAGATGTGTTATGTTGTTCTGAAGAGAACAGCTGATGTGTTAAGTTGTTCTGAAGAGAACATTGGAAGTCGGAGGAGACCAATACAGATGTTCTGAAGAGAACAGTGGAAGTCAGATGAGTTCTGTTGTTCTGAAGAGAACAACTGTGCTTTTTTCTTTATTTTCTTTCTCTACAGAAAGCTCTTTAAAAAAATCCAACAACAACATTTTTAGGCCCCAAGTCATCCAAATCATCCACGCCCTACCAAGAGAGCACTCTGTGATATTTACATTCATTCAACTCGCCAGCGTGCAAAAATGAATACGGTTTGCAAAGAAAGCAAAGATGCAAACTTTTTAGGAATAAAATAATTCAGTAAAATAAACAGTATTTACTTGTATATAGAAAGAACATAACATGTAAATGTTTTGATAAAGCAGCCATTTTTTATATATTTTTTTAACCAAATATTGTTTCAAACATACCTTCCGACAGTGACATATTCGCTCATTGCTGCTTTTTAAAAATCGTTGGTTAACCAGTCCAAACCCGATAGATTAACACCCTTCTTTACATCACACAACTTTACTTCTTCTTCTCTTTTTTTTATGCATCACGCTCACTGACATCATCACTGACATGATTTCCTCTTCCTGTTCTTGTGCTTCCCTGTTAGAGAGATCACAATGGTCTCCCACAGCCAACATCCAACAGCCACACCCCACAAACTGCACTTCCTCTATCCCCCCTAGTTAGCGCCACGAAGGAGTCCTTCCAAGAAGAAACACACACACACACACACACAGGTAAAAGACGAGATCAGAAGGAAAGAGGTGAAACCTAAGATTAAAGGTAGAATACAAACAAAACAAAAAATAGGAAATATATTCCTCTGTAGTTAAAAAGAACAAGAACAACAACCCCAAAAAACTAAAAGCCAGGAGTTGCCAAAAGGTCAGCTCATCGTTTCTGTGAGCCGCTCATCACCTTGGAGACAAAGTTGACGATGGCGCTGGCGGGCTGATCGGGATCCATCTCGGCAAAGAGGTGACTGACGTTGTCAGTTGTGCTTCCTTGCTTCCGAGCCACAAACCCAAAGAACCTGGAAAAGGGAAGGGATGCTGTCAATGTCGTTTAAAGGCTTGTTCTAACTGGTCAAATTCATATGATTTCTGTAGGAAATCATATGAATCATAGATGAAAAGTGTGTGTGTGCGACCAAATGGGTTTGAACCATGGTTGTCTTCATGCTACAAGACTGTTTTAGCCCGCTGAGCTAAAGCCTATTACTTAAGGTCTTAGGCAAGGTTACTCATGACTTGAGCTGGTTCACCCAAACACATCCATTATCATTGATGCTTTACTGTATCCATTATTTTATATATGTCACCTTTATTTAACCAGGTAGGCTAGTTGAGAACAAGTTCTCATTTACAACTGCGACCTGGCCAAGATAAAGCAAAGCAGTTCGATACATACAACAAAAAAGAGTTACACATGGAATAAACAAACATACAATTAATAATACAGTAGAAAAAATTAAAAGATAAGTCTATATACAGTGAGTGCAAATGAGGTAAGTTAAGGGAGGTAAGGCAATAAATAGGCCATAGTGGTGAGGTAATTACAATATAGCAATTAAACACTGGAATGGTAGATGTGCAGAAGTTGAATGTGCAAGTAGAGATAATGGGGTGCAAAGGAGCAAGATAAATAAATACAGTGGGGAAAAAAAGTATTTAGTCAGCCACCAATTGTGCAAGTTCTCTCACTTAAAAAGATGAGAGAGGCCTGTAATTTTCATCATAGGTACACTTCAACTATGACAGACAAAATGAGGAAAAAAAATCCAGAAAATCACATTGTAGGATTTTTTATGAATTTATTTGCAAATTATGGTGGAAAATAAGTATTTGGTCACATACAAACAAGCAAGATTTCTGGCTCTCACAGACCTGTAACTTCTTCTTTAAGAGGCTCCTCTGTCCTCCACTCGTTACCTGTATTAATGGCACCTGTTTGAACTTGTTATCAGTATAAAAGACACCTGTCCACAACCTCAAACAGTCACACTCCAAACTCATACATATTTTCCACCATAATTTGCAAATAAATTCATAAAAAATCCTACAATGTGATTTTCTGGATTTGTTTTCCTCATTTTGTCTGTCATAGTTGAAGTGTACCTATGATGAAAATTACAGGCCTGTCTCATCTTTTTAAGTGAGAGAACTTGCACAATTGGTGGCTGACTAAATACTTTTTTCCCCCACTGTAAATACAGTATGGGGATGAGGTAGTAGGATGGGCTGTTTACAGATGGGCTATGTACAGATGCAGAGATCTGTGAGCTGCACTGACAGCTGGTGCTTAAAGCTAGTGAGGGAAATATGAGTCTCCAGCTTCAATGGGGACTCATAAGAGATATTAAGAGATATTGTTTTGCTAAATTGTTTGTTTTCCATACCTATAGTTCCATGGTTTGTCTCTAGGGGGCGCTCCATGCCACTGTTACAATTTGGGATTATGTAAGGCTCAAATCAACCCAAATTTGGCGAAGTTCGGCTACATTTCTGACTGAGCCGACATATGCAGCGTTTACAGAGAATGCAGTCTCCGCGAACTGGTGAATATTGCCTTTAGATTTCAATCGCGCTATAGCACTGAACATTAGGGATACGGATTTGAATAGAAGCCTTTGTTTATGCTGAAACCAGGGACTGAAACTAATTTTGGGAAAAACATTCAGAGTATTTATCAGCATTTCGTTGGAGCATTTTTTTTTAAACCTTTTTTGCCCTGGCTGTAATGATAAATATTTCACAGTAATTATAAAGATATTTTGGCTACTTGATTTACTCTTTTGCCTGTTAGACCATATGAGTTTATACAATTGAGCCCTAAATCTCATAACAGTAAATTCATAGGCACTTTGATCCCTGAGTTTAAAATCCCAAACCATGACATGCATGTACATTATAAACTCATGACTGCCAACACTTTGTTAGCTTTGTTGGCTAAAGGGACACTGTTTTATCCTCAGCACAGTCATCTCTCCATCCATCTATTCTTCCTCTCTGAATCATTGGTGGGGAGCTTTCATCCCTTCTTCTCTCCCCTGGTATTGATGTCTGAGCTCCTATTTATTACCTTTCATTTGATTTAGGATGGAGGAGAGCACTAATTGAAATCACATGGGCCAATGTATTAGGGGCAGGTCAGGAACTGATGATAAGTCTGTCTAAGTGAATACACATTACTGAGACTATCATCGGATTTTAGAATGTGCCAATGCTTGTGAACGATACCCTTAATTTGTTCAGAGCACTTTGAATAGCGGGTGGTTAGAACGCAAGAATGCTTCTTTTTTACGAGACTGACCTTGAAAAAGGTCATGTCTCGTTTTGTTTTGAATTTTCTCAATGGCAATATTCATCTGATCATTTTTGTACCCCCTCTCCTTGAACTTTCTTTGCGTCTCAGCCATATTTCTGTCAAAATCTGATTGCCTTTTTACAAATTCTTTTGATTCGACAGAATTGGCTGTAGGGCAAACAATTTTTCAAGGGAAGTGGGTGACAACTGTCAGCCCTCAACAAACTGTTACGATCAGTAGGTTTCCTGTAAAGATCAGTGTATAGAACATTATTTTCACAAGAGATCAGAAGATCAAGAAAACTGATTTGACGTGTATCAGATTGCATTGTAAATCTCAAATGTTCAGAACAGGAGTTAAGAAAAGCATAAAACGCCTGGAGCTGTTTTGCATCACCCCTCCATAGAACAAAAATATCATCAATATACCGTTTCCAAATAATGATGTTAGGCAAGAAAACATTTATGAGAGGATTGAAAATAGACTGTTTCTCCATGTAACCCACATACAAATTAGCATAGTTAGGAGCCATGGGGGATCCCATAGCAGTACCCTTCGTCTGAATAAAGAAATCATTTAGAAACATGAAATAGTTATGTGTGAGTACTATTTCAGCCAATGTTATAATGCAGGCACTGGAAGGTAGTTCATTAGGGTCACGTTGCAGCAGAAAATGTTCCATTGCTTCAATACCGCCCTCGTGTGGAATATTTGTGTATAACAACTCGACATCAAAAGTAACTAACAAGGTATTCTCAGGGAGAGGATCAAGAGATTCAATAATAGAGATCATACTGCTGGTGTCCTTTACAAAGGAGGGGAGCTGTTCTGCCAGTGGTCTAATAAAATAGTCAACAAAAGTCGATAGAGGGGCTGTTACTGCATCAATGCCCGCTACAATAGGGCGCCCTGGAGGTTTTGTAACATTCTTGTGTAATTTCGGCAAAGTATAGAAAGTGGCAATTTTAGGGTGTTGAACAGCCAAAAAGTCGTGTTCTTTTTTGGTTATCTGACCAGAACTTAAATACCCATCTAGGACAGTAAGGATAGTGTTCTGGGATTACACCTGTTGTATTTGGCGCATGTGACAAATAAAATTTGATTCGGTACTCAAGTGCATGTACTGTATACTTACTTGGCTGTGCCCCCATCAGGTTTATTCCACCTGTACAGAGATAAATAAACAGTCTTATATCATGCAACATTATGCATGGTATATTCATGACATATACTATTATAGAAGTCATATTCATTTCAAACAGCAAAGATTACTGCCTTTCGTTTACTGTCCCAAAAGTGTGTGTGTGTGTGTGTGTGTGTGTGTGTGTTGTAGCTCAGTGTGGACACTCACTTTCTCTCCTGAGGGTCGACATCACAAAATGTGACAGTGTTGATAGGGTAGTGGCGCCGGAAGAAACGCCTGTTAGGTAAAAACAAGGTTTAGTACACTGCACTATAGCAACTAAATGGCTACTACAGTACAGCGTTAATATGGTTTTATTATCAGTTTTAAAAATGCAATATACATTCTTGTACAGTGATGTAGTGGTAAAAAAATAGCTAGGTAAACTCTGATCGCCGGTCGCGGTGAAAAAGTAACGCTACCTATACTTTTCACTTTTCATTTTTCTCAAAGGGTGGGTAAACTGTCCCTTAAAAAAAGGTGGGTAAACTGTCCCTTAAAAAAAGGTGGGTAAACTGTCCCTTAAAAAAAGGTGGGTAAACTGTCCCTTAAATAAAGGTGGGTGAACTGTATTTACTTGTGTGCTCCCCTCCACTATAACCCTACACCACTTTCCACTACTCCACCCCTACTCCACTACACCCCTAATCCACTACTCCACCACTACACCCACACTCCACTACATCCTAAAACCAAATACACCCCTACTCCACCACTGCACCCCTACTCCATTACTTCACCCCTACTCCACTACTACAGCCCTACTTCACTACTCCACCACTACTCCCCTACTACACCACTACTCCATTACTCCACTACACCACCACTACACCCCTACACCACCACTACACCATTACTCCACCACTACACCCCTACTCCACTACACCCCTACCCCACCCCTACTCCACTACACCCCTACACCACCACTACACCATTACTCCACCACTACACCCCCTACCCCACCCCTACTCCACTACACCCCTAATCCACTACATCCCTACTCCACTACTCCACCACTACACCCCTACTCCATTACTACACCACTACTTCACTACTCCACCACTACTCCCCTACTCCACCACTAAACCGCTACTCCACTACACTCCTACTCCACCACTCCACCCCTACTCCACCACTACACCCCTACTACACCCCTACTCCACCACTACACCCTTACTCCACTACTCCACCACATCACGCTACACCCCTACACCACCACTACACCATTACTCCACCACTACACCCCTACTCCACTACACCCCTACCCCACCCCTACTCCACTACACCCCTACACCACCACTACACCATTACTCCACCACTACACCCCCTACCCCACCCCTACTCCACTACACCCCTAATCCACTACATCCCTACTCCACTACTCCACCACTACACCCCTACTCCATTACTACACCACTACTTCACTACTCCACCACTACTCCCCTACTCCACCACTAAACCGCTACTCCACTACACTCCTACTCCACCACTCCACCCCTACTCCACCACTACACCCCTACTACACCCCTACTCCACCACTACACCCTTACTCCACTACTCCACCACATCACGCTACACCCCTATTCCACCCCTACTCCACTACTACACCACTACTCCACTACACCCTTACTACACCCCTACACCACTAATACACCCCTACTTCACTACTTCACTACTCCAACACTACACCCCTACTCCATTACTCCACTACTACACCACTACTTCACTACTCCAACACTACACCCTACACCCCTATTCCCCTACTCCACTACACCCCTACTCCAAAACTAAACCGCTACTCCACTACACCCCTACACCACCACCCCTACTCCACCACTACACCCCTACTCTACAACTCCACCCCTACTCCACTACACCCCTACACTCCTACTCCACCACTCCACCCCTACGCCACCCCTACTCCACTGCGTCCCTGCTCCACTACCCCCCTACACCCTTACACCACTACTCCACCACTACACCGCTACTCCACTACACCACCACTACTCCACCCCTACTCCACTACACCCCTACTCCAGCCCTACTCCACTACACCCCTACTCCACTACTCCACTACGCCCCCCTACTGCACTACGCCCCTACTCCACTACTCCACCACTACACCCCTACTCCACTACACCCTTACTCCTCCTCTACACCCCTACTCCACCACTACACCCCTACTCCACCACTACTCCACTACTCCATTATAAATGCCTGTTTGTCCTACTCCCTACTCACTTCCTCTGGTTATCCGTCAGGGTGATGCCTTGGGGTGACACCTTGAAGTGTACAACGGTGGCGGTGGGCGGGGACGCGGCGGCCATCGTGTCCGAGATCGCCTTGGCGATGGCCTGAGGTCCTGTCAGAGACTCCATGTCCACCGAGTTGATGTACAGCACATTGCATGCTGGGAAAAAAGAGTGAGGTGTAGCCAATCAGCACAGAGAATTTCACACTGGAAAGAGGAGAGAGGTCAAAAAAAGAGAGAGATTATGTCATGGGCTGTCTGGCTTTTCAATGCTACAACACGTATTGGTTTGGTTGTAGTGCTTTCTGTTGTGACGTGACATGATCAACAGTTTACAATCGTTTCATTTATAGGATGTATTATGTATGCTTAAGATCAGAGTAACATAATCTATTGGTAATCTATTACAAAATGTTATTCATCGTACACTGAGTGGACAAAACATTAAGAACACCTTATTAATATTGTGCTTTTTTTTGCCCCTCAGAACAGCCTCAATTCGCCGGGGCGATGGACTGTACAAGGTGTCGAAAGCCTTCCACAGAGATATTGGCCCATGTTGACTCCAATGATTCCTACAGTTGTGTCAAATTGGCTAGATGTCCTTTGGGTGGTGGAGCATTCTTGATACACACGGGAAACTTTTGAGCGTGAAAAACCCAGCAGCGTTGCAGTTCTTGACACAATACTACCATACCCCGTTCAAAGGCACTTAAATAATTTGTCTTGCCCATTAACCCTCTGAATGGCACACACATACAGTCCATGTCTCAATTGTCTGAAGGCTTATTTAACCTTCTACAATGATTGAAGTGGATTTAACAAGTGACATCAATAAGGGATCATATCTTTCCCCTGGATTCACCTGGTCTGTCTGTCATGGAAAGAGCAGGTGTTCCTGATGTTTTTAGCATTCAGTATATACTATGTAGCACAGCAGTTTATAGCTTTGCAAATCATTGACATGTAAAATGCTGAATGCAATACAGTACATTCTTGACAGTTTCCAATGCTGTTAAGGAAATTCAATTCATACAGTGAGGGAAAAAAGTATTTGATCCCCTGCTGATTTTGTACGTTTACCCACTGACAAAGAAATGATCAGTCTATAATTTTAATGGTAGGTTTATTTGAACGAGACACAGAATAACAACAACAAAAATCCAGAAAAACGCACGTGAAAAATGTTATAAATTGATTTGCATTTTAATCAGGGAAATAAGTACTTGAACCCCTCTCAATCAGAAAGATTTCTGGCTCCCAGGTGTCTTTTATACAGGTAAAAAATGAGATTAGGAGCACACTCTTAAAGGGAGTGCTCCTAATCTCATCTTGTTACCTGTATAAAAGACACCTGTCCACAGAAGCAATCAATCAATCAGATTCCAAACTCTCCACCATGGCCAAGACCAAAGAGCTCTCCAAGGATGTCAGGGACAAGATTGTAGAACTACACAAGGCTGGAATGGGCTACAAGACCATCGCCAAGCAGCTTGGTGAGAAGGTGACAACAGTTGGTGCGATTATTTGCAAATGGAAGAAACACAAAAGAACTGTCAATCTCCCTTGGCCTGGGGCTCCATGCAAGATCTCACCTCGTGGAGTTGCAATGATCATGAGAACGGTGAGGAATCAGCCCTCAAGAACAGGTGGAAACATTATGCTTTGGGGGTGTTTTTCTGATAAGGGGACAGAACAACTTCACCGCATCAAAGGGACGATGGACGGGGCCATGTACCGTCAAATCTTGGGTGAGAACCTCCTTCCCTCAGCCAGGGCATTGAAAATGGGTCGTGGATGGGTATTCCAGCATGACAATGACCCAAAACACATGGCCAAGGCAACAAAGGAGTGGCTCAAGAAGAAGCACATTAAGGTCCTGGAGTGGCCTAGCCAGTCTCCAGACCTTAATCCCATAGAACATCTGTGGAGGGAGCTGAAGGTTCGAGTTGCCAAACGTCAGCCTCGAAACCTTAATGACTTGATCTGCAAAAAGAGTGGGACAAAATCCCTCCTGAGATGTGTGCAAACCTGGTGGCCAACTACAAGAAGGGTTTTGCTACCAAGTACTAAGTCATGTTTTGCAGAGGGGTCAAATACTTATTTCCCTCATTAAAATGCAAATCAATTAATAACATTTTTCACATGCGTTTTTCTGGATTTTTTTGTTGTTATTCTGTCTCTCACTGTTCAAATAAACCTCCCATTAAAATTATAGACTGATCATTTCTTTGTCAGTGGACAAACGTACAAAATCAGCAGGGGATCAAATACTTTTTTCCCTCACTGTACATATCACATTGGCATTAGTAGGTTTAAAGTTCTGCATTTCTGCACACATTCTTAAAAAGAGGCATCTGCATTTTCATGCAAGAGAGTTCCAAGGACCGTACATGCTTTCTGGGACAAGGCTGCACGGGAGAAAAGACTGTCACGGGTCAAAACCGTTCAGTCATTGGACAGAAAAAATCTCAGGCATTGTTAGCATTGTTGTCGTCTATTAGATGTAGGATGAGACAAACACAAACAAACACACACACACAGACTTCTGAGGCAGACGTCAGAGATATGGGTCAGAATGTAGCAGTCAGGGACCAACAGTCTCATAACAGGAAGGACACATGATTTACCATGGGAGTCTGCAGGGATCCTCTGCCCTATTGTGACACGGAGGTGACATCATCAGTGTGGGGACAACAGTGGAATGGTATAGAGTAAGTCACAATTTTTTTTTACATTACATAGAAAAGTGCTCAACCAAACCCAAAAGTCAACACAATGGTAAGCTGCTTCTAACCTGCTCCTTGTTTGAGGAGGTTGTCAGCCGGGTTGGTTGGCGTGGCAATATCTGGGACATCCTGGTGGAGATCTGAAACACAGCAGGAGATGATTCAGAAATTCCCCACACCACATTGTACGTATCCATTCAAAATTACACAAACACGCAGACGCATGAACACACACACAGACACACACACGCACACACAGAGACACACTCCTGGCCTCACCTCTGGTAGGGATGACCAGTTGACAGGGCAGGGCCTGTGGAGTCATGGCGTGCTGGTACACCAGAGCGGACAGACAACCTACACGGAAAAACACACACACACACACACACACACACACACACACACACACACACAGATTAGTATTAGTTGTGCCAACAGGATAACAATTCTATAAAGATGACATATCTTCATCAAGACATCACACATTCTGGACCCACACTCTCACTCACCCCATACCATACCCACACTCACCCCATACCATACACACACACCCTATACCCACACCATACACACCCTATACCCACCCTATATAGGGGCGGCAGGTAGTCTAGTGGTTAGCGCGTTGGGCAAGGAAGATTGCAGGATCGAATCCCCGAGCTGACACCCTACACACACACACACACACACACACACACACACACACACACACACACACACACACACACACCCTATACCCACACTTCTGGACAGACCCAATAACACTTCCAAACACCCCATACACGCACACTCAAATCAAATTGTATTGGTCACATACACATATTTAGTAGATGTTATAGTGGGTGTATGTATGGGGTGTTGCACTCACACACCCAGCACCTCAATTTAACTTCTGTCCCTCCCTTTAGAACATAATTCAATAAGTATAGTCTAGGGGATAAGGTTTCTTCAATAAGCCCATTTTTAGACTGATGATGTCTGACTGGTTCAGTCATCTCTAACTGTGTGCCTGGGTCAGAAGCCATCTCCCTGTGGTTCCCAGTAAGAGGAGTCTGACACGCACATACGGTGTCTTCAGAAAGTATTCACACCACTTGACTATTTCCACATTTTGTTGTGTTACAGCCTGAATTTATAATGGCAAAAATTAAGATGTTTAATGTTTTTAGAAATTATTTTTTTTTTAAAAGCGAAAAGCTGAAATGTCTTGACATAATATGTATTTAACCCATTTGTTATGGAAAGCCTAAATACGTTCAGGAGTAAAAATGTGGTAAACAAATCGCATAATAAGTTGCATGGACTCACTCTGTGTGCAATACTAGTGGTTAACATGAACTTTGAATGACTACCTCATCTCTGTACCCCACACATAGAATTATCGGTAAGGTCCCTCAGTCAAGCAGTGATTTTCAAACACAGATACAACCACAAAGACCAGAGAGGTTTTCCAATGCCTGGCAAAGAAGGGCACCTATTGGTAGATAAGTATAAAAAAAAGCAAACATTGGTGCAAGCATGGGGAAGTTAGTAATTACACTTTGGATAGTGTATCAATACACCCAGTCATTACAAAGATACAGGCATCCATCCCAACTCAGTTGCTGGAGAGGAAGGAAACCGCTCAGGGATTTCACCATGAGGACAATGGTGGTTATAAAACAGTTATAGAGTTTAATGGCTGTGATAGGAGAAAACTGAGGATGGATCAACAACATTGTAGTTACTCCACAATAGTAACTTAAATGACAAAGCGAAAAGAAGGAAGCGTGTGAAAAAAAATATATATTCCAAAACAAGGCACTAAAGCAATACTGCAAAATATGTGACAAAGTAAGGGACGTTTTGTCCTGAATACAAAGCCTTATGTTTGGGGCCAATCCAACACAACACATCACTGAGCACCACCCTCCATATTTCCAAGCATGGTGGTGGGTGCATCATGTGATGGGTATGCTTGTCATCGGCAAGGACTAGGGAGTTGTCTAGGATAAAAATAAACGTAATAGAGCTAAGCACAGGCAAAATCCTAGAGGAAAACCTGGTTCAGTCTGCTTTCCAACAGACACTAGGAAAATAATTCACCTTTCAGCAGGTCAATAACCTAAAACACAAGGCCAAATATACAATGGAGTTACTTACCAAGACGACATTGAATGTTCCTGAGTGGCCTAGTTACAGTTTTGACTTAAATTGGTTTGAAAATCTATGGCAAGACTTGAAAATGTTGGGGCCTCTCGAGTGGCACAGCGTTCTAAGACCCGGGTTCGATCCCAGGCTGTGTCGCAGTTGGCCGCGTCCGGGAGAGACCCATGAGGGGGCACAGGATTGGCCGAGCGTCGTCCGGGTTAGGGGAGGGTTTGGCCTGCTAGGATGTCCTTGTCCCATCGCGGTCTAGCGACTCCGGGCGCATGCACGCTGACTCGTGTCGCCAGGTGTACAGTGTTTCCGCCAACACATTGGTGCGGCTGGCTTCAGGGTTAAGCGAGCAGTGTGTCAAGAAGCAATGCAGCTTGGCAGGGTCATGTTTCGGAAGACGCATGGCTCTCGACCTTTGCCTCTCCCGAGTCTATACGGTAGATGTAGCGATGGGACAAGACTGTAACTACCAATTGGATATCACGAAAAAAGGGGTAAAAAGTTGTTAAAAAAAATATATATAAAATAATAATAATACAAAAATTACAATAAAAAACATTACAAAAACATGGAAATGGCTGTCTAGCGATGATCAACAACCGACTTGACAGAGCTTGAAGAGTTTAAAAAATAATAAATGGGCAAATATGGTACAATCCAGGTGTGCAAAGCTCTTAGAGACTTACCCAGAAAGACTCACAGCTGTAATCTCTGCCAAAGGTGGTTCTAACATGTATTGACTCAGGTGGCTGAATACTTATATAAATCAAGATATATTAGCGTTTTATTTTTCAATAAGCCAAAAATATATATACATATATATTTTACGTTGATATTACAGAGTATTTTGTCTAGATAAAAAAATACAAAATAAAATGTAATCCATTTAATCCCAATTTGTAACAACAAAATGTGGAAAATGTCAAGGGGTGTGAATACTTTCTGAAGGCGCTGTACATATTTCATATCGAGATTTGACACTTGGACCGACTTGAGGAAAAAAGGGCTGCAAAAACGACCTTCATTTAACAACAGCTAAGATGTGGGAAAGAAGGGAGCTAGCTACCAGACCTGGGTTCAAATACTATTTGAAATCATTATAACTACTTTAAAGCCCGCCAATCTGGCATTCCAGGCAGGCAAAAGAAAATGCAAAAGCATTTGAAAGATTTCAAATAGTATTTGAAACCAGGTCTGGAGCTAGGTAGGCTAAAGCCAGACTCCCACGCACCTTCTCAGAATTGGCTCCTGTAGCTGGATGAAGCTGACGTAAGACACATCCCTCTGGAAACATGCTATTTTTGATCATACTTTGGCACACGGAGGAACTTTTGCTTGTTAAACACCTACACGTGCATGCACACGCACACTACTCGTCTCACACACAGACACCAACGCACGTAATGCGGTCTCTGGATGAAATTAGAGAGGAGAGCATTTGAACCGTACTAAATGACTTTGACTGATCCCATCCTATAATTAAGATTAAACATCATGGGATGGGAGAACGTCGGGACAGGGAGAGCACTGAGAGGAGATCAGAGTCATCATACCAATACAGCCGAGAGTCAGTCACCACAAACCACATCATGAAACTCATGTCTGGAGTTGACTCTTACCCCGTTACAGTATCTGAGAAACATGCCATGTTGTTGTCGGAAGGACCGGTTCTGAAAGGTCTGGAAGAAAGATTCTATCATCTCTACAGTCCTTTCTTCAATCAGCCCATCCTCTCCCCACTTCACTCTCAAAACGTCAGAGGGAGGATCTGCTCCTTCAGAGCTCTCCTTGACTCCCCTGGTGTGCGTGCGTATAAGTGTGTAGGGGTTAAACGTGACTCACCAAAGCAAGGCTCGTTGGGACATCCTTTCAGCTTCACTCCCTTAGGACTCGTCTCAATCAGGAAGTGCCTCACCAGCTCATTAGTGATGTCACCAGCTACAGGACAAAAAACACAGCGGTGAACAACACCAGTTATTAGTGGTATGTAGACATCACCTCATATGGGGAAGTATTACACAGTGTAGTTATTATATTGGTTATGATTTATTTCTTTAACCAACAACACACCAAACACTAAAATATTATGTTTAACGTTCTAGGATGATTTTAGTGGCTATTTAAAACTGTCCTTTTGGCAGATAAATAAAATGTGTTTACATATAACATTCTCCCCCACTCCTAGCCCTTCTCTTCTTGGATGGTTCTCCACCATCAGTTACAGGGACAGTGTGATGTTATATTATTAGCCAGTATATGGAAGATGGAGCCCAGTTGGTGATCCAGTACCTTTCTTGGACTGCTGAGCAGTAGGAGGAGGAGGAGAGGCCACCTTCATGGCCAGGCCATAGGCCCCTCTGAAGGAGTGACTGTCCCGGATGACAAAGGCCCCTGGCTCCTTCTCTCTCAGCAGGCCGATGGCTACAATACATGATAACACATGATTCAATAAAATACCAAGCAAGGAATACGTAAGACAGACATGGAAGATAGGGAGAGGGAGAAGGAGGAGAGTTGGAAGGAGGAGAGGGAGAAGGAGGAAAGGGAGTAGAAGGAGAGGGGGAAGGAGGAGAGGGATAAAGAGGAGAGGGAGAAGGAGGAGAAGGAGGACGAGGAGAGGGGGAAAGAGGACAGGGAGCAAGAGGAGAGGGGGAAGGAGGAGAGGGGGAAGGAGGACGAGGAGAGGGAAAAGGAGGAGAGGGGGAAGGAGGAGAGGGGGAAGGAGGAGGAGGAGAGGGAGAAGGAGAAGGAAGAGAGGGAGAAGGAAGAGAGGGGAAGGAGGAGAAGGAGGACAAGGAGAAGGAGGACGAGGAGAGGGAAAAGGAGGAGAGGGGGAAGGAGGAGAGTGAGAAGGAGAAGGAGAAAAGGGAAAAGGAAGACAGGGAGGAGAGCGAGAAGGAGAAGAGGGAGAAGTAGGAGAGGGGGAGTCGGAAGGGGAGTATGAAACTTTCCTTGGAGAGGAGGACCTTTTGTGATCCCATATTTCAACGTAACTACAGGGGAGAGCAGTGATCTGTTGTCTGTTCGACAAAATAACTTTTAATGCATCTGTAACATGCAATTCTATATATCCCTATGTGTCCAAACATGACATTTTAAAGACTTTAAGTAAGACAGATATAGCTACATCACATGCAGATGTTCCCGGGCCTTAATGGAGTACATATGGTGTGTGTGTGCGAGTGTGAGTGCGTGTCTCTGTGTGTGCATGTCTGTGTGCTTTCGTTTGTGTGTGTGTGCGTGTGCGTCTGATTGTGTGTCAGCGCGTGTGATGTCATTGCAGCAGAGCATGTGCTTGTGTTTAACACAGATGATG
This sequence comes from Brachymystax lenok tsinlingensis, assembly GCA_030435695.1. NCBI lineage: Eukaryota > Metazoa > Chordata > Actinopteri > Salmoniformes > Salmonidae > Brachymystax > Brachymystax lenok. The sequence goes on along the minus strand of CM059781.1, from coordinate 8,292,167 downwards.
TAATCCAATAAGACAGAGCAGAAGTAGATGTGGGGGCCAACAGCAGTGACCTCACAGTGACCTTACAGCTGAACACAACACAGCACAACACAACAGAACACAATAGAACACAAAACAATAGAACACAACAGAACAGAACACAAAAGAACACAACAGAATAGAACAGAACACAACAGAATACAACAGAACACAACAGAATACAACAGAACACAACAGAATACAACAGAACACAACAGAACAGAATAGAACACAACCGAACACAACTTAACAGAACACAACAGAACACAACACAACACAATAGAACAAAACACAACAGAATAGAACAGAACACAACACAATAGAACACAACAGAACAGAATAGAACAGAACACAACAGAACACAACAGAATAGAACACAACCGAACACAACAGAATAGAACACAACACAACACAACAGAACACAACAGAATAGAACACAACCGAACAGAATAGAACACAACCAAACACAACACAGCAGAACCCAACTGAACAGAACCGAACAGAACACAACCGAACAGAACACAACACAACACAACAGAAAATAATAGAACACAACACAACACAACACAACACAACAAAACACAACACAACACAACAGAACACAACAGAACAGAACAGAACACAACACAACAACAGAATAGAACACAACCAAACACAACACAACAGAACACAACAGAACAGAATAGAACAAAACATAACACAATAGAACACAACACAACAGAACACAATAGAACAGAACACAACATAACATAATTAGACAGAACACAATAGAACACCATAGAACACAACAGAACACAACACAACAGAACACAATAGAACAGAACACAATATAATACAAAAGAACAGAATAGAACAGAGCACAACATAACAGAACAGAGCACAACACACCAGAACACAATAGAACACAACAGAATTGGACAGGTAAAATATAGAAGACAATAGAACAGAACACAACAGAACAGAACACAATAGAACAGAACACAACACAACAGAAAACAACACAACAGAACACAACACAACACAACAGAACAGAAGACAACAGAACAGAAGACAACACAACAGAACAGAAGACAACACAACAGAACAGAACTGAACAGAACTGAACAGAACTGAACAGAACAGGGTCAATTAGGACATGTGTATGTAGGGGTGGATGTGTCAGGTGGATCCAACAGGGTTTAAATCAAACACACATCCTAACTTTCTCACGGTTAACTAAATAAAGAACATTCTCGGCCACATTTGATCTTAGATAGGCCTTATGCTAGCTAGAAGAACAACTAGTGGGATAAGATAACTATTGTTACGTTTAATCTCTACCCCCTATGACAACAATCACACTCACCTTGTTCACGGGAGATGTCAGGCTTGTACCAGAACTTGGACGTATCCTGAACAAACTTTACATTCAGCCTGGTCTCTGAGATCCCGTCTAGGACAAGAAATTAGAAGTTGTGTTGAAACCATGACATGTAGATTTACCTGGCATTTCCACAGTAACCATATGATTTGGCCATATTAAAAAGGTTATGTTTATACGATACTGCGTGAATGCTGCATGTCACATTACATTGAATCGAGCCTTGGGTATCTGTAATTTATTTATTTAACCAGGTTAGTCTGGTTGAGATAAACATCTATTTTTCAAGAGAGACCTGGACCAAGACAGCAGCAGTGATGCTTCATGAGGGTCATCCTGACCAAGAACCTTCAAAGATAATCTATAAATCAACTGAAATCAGCTCCTTACTGTCTAATCTGCGCTATTAGCAAGTTAGCTCCTAGCGCCAACAAGCCAGTATCTGTATCTGCGACCATATAAGTAGTTGCTGTCGTTATACTCAGTATGACACAGAATGGAGCTGTGAAACCACTGCAGACGCAGAAATGGCCGCCAACCAAGGCTCTAGGCCAGATTCCAGTTCAATCTGGGCCTGGCTGGGCTGCCTTGGAGTGCATTCATTCCTTCATCTGCTCTGCAATGTGTTTACAGAGAGAAGTAAGTCCAACTGAGCTCCTGCTCGGCTAAAACCATTGGAGTATGACCGCATTCACGTTACCTCACTATACTTTACTAGAACTAATCACTTCATCTGGTTTCACTGAAAAACTAGAGTAGGAAAACAGATGGATTTACATTGTAGTTATGTAGTTAGGTACTAGTGTAATTATACTTCAGGTATGCATTGGGTAACAATTTTCACAAACATATTATTTGTAGAAAAACCTCAATTGTGGCTAAACACATAAAAAGTTATCCCAAAATGTTTATGAGATGGTAAAATCAGCTTAGTTTCATGTTAATTACCCACTTAAAAAAACATACTGTCCTTGAAAATACACTGATCTTTACTTCCTGTTTTGCTAGGGATGTCTGTGCTAGTTGGTGTGCTCTTTGCTGCGTCAGTAGCTACGTTTTAAGAAGGTTTTCAAGGTGGTCTTACCAGTCATGTTAAACTTGGAGAAGTCCGGCAGTGTATGAAAGTTGCTAGTGCTGGGCGTGCTGCCTCCACTCAACATGAGGGAGGACACTTTCCCATTCAGTGTCCCGTACGAGAGCCCCCCGTTGGGCCTCTCCCCGCTGGACATTCGCCTCTTCTCCGGAAGCTGGGGCTGAGCCTGTGGGGCCGGACTGCCCTGCCTTACCCCCATAATCATCATCCCCTCGTCCAGATAGCCCGCGTGGGAGACGGGGAAGGAGGGCGTGGAGGGCGGGTGGTACCCAGAGGAGCTGCTCTGACGGGACAGGGTGCCGTGCCTTTCGTCCGGGGTGGTGTAGCCGCTACTATGCAGCATTGGGTGTCGGTCCAGACTTGGACTGCATTGTGACATCTGGCCGAGGGACGGGTGTTGGCCCAGCACCGGACTACTACCACTGCACTGCTGGTGGTTGAGGGATGGATGTCGGCTCAGCACCGGACTGCTCTGGATACTGGTCTGGATGGGTTGGCTGTAGGTGAGGGTTGGATGTCGGCCCAGCACCGGACTGCTCTGGATACTGGACTGGGTGGGTTGGCTGTAGGTGAGGGAGGGCTGGCAACTGAGCACAGGGCTGTCCTGGGAGGCCTGCTTCAGGGACGGCTGTTGGCTCAGCGCTGGGCTAGACTGTGTCCCCTGGGAGGCCTGCATCAGGGACGGTTGTTGGCTCAGCGCTGGGCTAGACTGTGTCCCCTGGGACACACATGGGTTATAGTGGTGGTGGCCCAACACGGGACTTCCTGTCATTACCATCCCAGGGATCCCAAACTCCACAAAGCCATTGGCCGGAGAGGGCTGGTGGCCCATGACAGGGCTGCACTGATTGGTGGGCTGTTGCCAATGTTGGAGGGAGGGGATGCTAGATGAGGTGTTGGGGTCGCGATGCAGTGTGTGGAGACTTCCTGATCCTGACGAGGGGAGGATGGCCACAAGGCTTTCCCGGGAAGATACCTCCTGCTGGGGCGAGGGGGGGCTTGGGTCTGGGGAGACGTAGCTCCCCATAAGGCCACTGGGACCCAGGTAGGAGGGTGTGGTGGTGGGGGAACACAGGTAGGACAGGGTGGGGTAGTTGGAGCTCAGGTAGGAGGAGGTGGGGGTTCCCAGGGCTTGAAGGAAGGGAGATGGGGAGCCCAGGGCCTGGAGGTATGGGGTGGGAGTGGCAATAGGGGTAGGCGTAGGGGAGGGGATGGGATACGTGCCCTCGGAAGGAAAGGAGCGTAAGCTGGAGTCAATGGCCACTTGCGAGGGGATTGCACTGCTGTCAGCCAACGGGTGTTCTCTGATGGAGCGAGGGGTGGAGCGGGGCGACATTCATGAAACAGTGTTTAGAAAGATGCCTACAGTGGAATGAACTACATGTGGTATTAACACCTATGGGTTCCTTACTATCTGTAAACATGTAGTATATTTCAGGAACACTGGTTCCTTACCAATATCATGTACTGTAACCAGTGCATGTTTAATGTCATTTAATCTACAGTATGACTTAATGTTGTTTGTTTTCATACTCACCCCTCTGATCTGTGGATGGGGCTGCAGCTAGACAATAGGGGGTTAAGGGATGGGGAGGAGTCAGGGGTCGTCTGCCTAGCCAAGGTCCATCCTGGGGGGGTGAAGGTCACAGGTGATCCTGCTGGTCCCTCGCCGGCAACAGCGGATCTGGCCACTGACTCCACATAGCTCAACGGCTCTGAAGAGATACAGAGTTTGCCATTTAGGCTGATTTCATTACAGTGTGTACTGTCGCGAAGATAATGCTGGCTTCACAGGAAGGCTGCACTTTCCCCCTAAACAGTGACATTGTCCTTGTAAACATGCCATCATTATCATTATCATTTTCTTTTACATTTCAAACATTCTTTGTTTTCTTCACCTACTGAATTGATTATTAGAGAGTTGTTTTGAAATCAAGTCATCCTGTACTTTGGGTAAACAATCATTATTGTGTGTGTGTGTGTGTGTGTGTGTGTGTGTGTGTGTGTGTGTGTGTGTGTGTGTGTGTGTGTGTGTGTGTGTGTGTGTGTGTGTGTGTGTGTGTGTGTGTGTGTGTGTGTGTGTGTGTGTGTGTGTGTGTCAACGCTGAAACAGGTAGGAGCATTGGGCCAGTAACTGAAAGGTTGCTGGTTCGAATCCACAAATATCTGTCTGTGCCCTTGAGCAAGGCATTTAACCCTAATTGTTCCTGTAAGTCGCTCTGGATAACAGCGTCTGCTAAATGGCTAAGATGTTGGAAAACAGTCAGCATAGAAGGAACAACAAAACAGAGGGGTCCACATCTCGTGAGCCAAGTAAAACATTCCTCCTAGAACCCTCATCCAGTAAGGAGATCTGCCTCTACTAGAAGCAAACACTACATAAAGGCCAAGAGGAGAGAATGAAAAAGAGCACATGTTCAAAGGGATCATTTATTAAATTTATATTTCTTGGGTCTCTCTCTCACATTTAGCCTGTCGGCTGTGTAAATATGGGATTCAAAAGGAAGCGTAGCTTTGAAGACTGGATTAACATGCAACCCCTATGAAGATGGGCCATAAATCAAGCTTTTTATACACATTCCTAGGTCTCTAAAATCAACCCCAATATAACCACATATAAGACATAAACAATGTTCAATTTACTGGTGAGCTCACCAAGAAGGAGGACTTGTAAAGCCAAAATGAAGAGCTGATTTATATAGCGAAGGGGGTGTAGTTTAACAGTAGACAGGCTCAGCGGAAAGGTGCTACTTATGCTACTAATATCTCAAACTAAAGATAGGTTGCTATGCTAACATTGGTGAGGCCTCAAGGGTGAGGCACTATGCTAACAAATGCTTACATTTTAGCACTATGCTATGTAAGTAGCACAATGCTATGCTAACGTGCTATAGAAGGTGCATGATGCTATGTTAAAAGGCTCTTCCAGCCCATGAATGGAGCACTGCTATGATAATAGAGTAAGTTGTGCTAACTCACCAGATCCACTCTGGTTGAGGTGGATCTCGGCTGGGTTGTGGGGTTTGAGGCCCAAGGCAGAGAGAGGGGTCTTCATCAGACCTGGAGGGGAACGAGCTTGGCCTAGGAGAGAAAAAAAAAAGCATAACACACTTTAGCAACATGACTTAGCATGACTTAGCATGCTTCACTACAACAGTCTTGACAGTAAACACCTGCGCTTTACGTGTCGTACCTCTGTGTGTGGGTGTGCGTGTCTGTGTGTGTGTTTGCTGGTTTTTATCTATGTAAGGTATGAAGCCTACATTCATTTAACTGTTAGAATCCTGAATTCCAAGACAGGTTGCTCATTGCTGCACGTGTTCTATGAGCTCATCAGATGCCTCTTGAATAGAAACATAAAGAACTGGTTTCCCGGACCAAGAATAATCATAGTACTGGAATAAAAAGCATGCTCAATGGAGAACATAGTTTTAAAGATATTTTAGTCCAGGCCCGGGAAAGCCAATGCGTGTGTTTTCTTAACGGTGCATACAGGTGCTGAGCTGTCAAGACATCACGACAACAAAATGTGACACGGTGACACACGACAACATGGGTAACATCATGACGGACACAGCTAGAGGTTTGAGGGGTATGCCCATGCCTCATGCTCTATGGGAGGGCCGTGCAGGTGACCTATCACAGTGTGAAAAGCCTCTGAGTGACACTGTCACAACACTCATGGCAGGACGTGAGCAGAGGTGCGCCATGCACACAAATGCAGAGCAAGCCACTGAACACAGATACAAAAAAATAACAGTGACTCACTGACATGCAGGCTGTATGAAAACACAAGAAACAACAAGATAAGACAATATAAGATAAGACAAGATAAGGCCTTATAAGACTAGATAAGACCAGATAAGGCAGGATAAGACAAGATAAGACAAGATAGGCTGCTGCAGGAAAAGTTGGTGCCTAGCAAATTGATTGCAAAAGGAATACATATATGACAACAGTCACATGAAGCACCAGTACCCTTAGAACAGTGAGGTTTACTTATTTAGAAAACATTTGTCTGTCTGTGTGTGTGTGTGTGTGTGTGTGTGTGTGTGTGTGTGTGTGTGTGTGTGTGTGTGTGTGTGTGTGTGTGTGTGTGTGTGTGTGTGTGTGTGTGTGTGTGTGTGTGTGTGAATGACCATTAGTGAATAAGTGTATGTTTCCTTAATGTGGTGTAGACCTCAAGTCCAGAAGGGGCTCCTATGTCTTAAGAGTTACTGCTCAGTGGCATGCTGGGTAAAGCGGTGCGGGATGCTATGATAGGCAGAAGGGGAGAGCTGGGGTCACATAGCCTCGACCAAGATGGCCGACACCGTCAAAAGTCATGCGTCATCCTCCACTTACCAAATAATCCCAATCAATTCTTTGTTCTGTATGACAACCTAAATTCCCTACTTTTTGGTGGGTCGTGTTGGGCAAATAGGTATTGGTGGGGGGGCGCTTTAAATGTCTAGAGCTGAGATGGGGCCGTGGATGTGCCGGTGATATGGATCAGGGTAGCCCTAAGCACTGGTCCAACATCAGCTTTCCATACACCTTAATAATAAAGAATGTGGGATGTATGCTTGAGTAAAAGCATACTACTAGTAGATGCATTTAAGTGGAAGCATACTTGACTTGAATCTTCTTACACTTATCATAAATCTTCATGTAGGAAACACCTTTGAGGGCGGTGAAAATGCTATGCCGTTTTTAGGGCCTTGCCCAGGGGGAGGTGAGGTAACTGTTAGAGCTGCTCACTGACATGGTATTTAAAGGGATAGTTCACTCCATAATCATCACAGTCAAACGTTTCCTGACCTCAAAAATAGTCTAATGCCAAAATGAATCCACAACTCATGCTATTGTTTGTGTGTAGCTCCAGCTCGGGGCGGCAGGTAGCCTAGTGGTTAGAGTGTTGGGCCAGCAACTGAAAGGTTGCTAGATCAAATCCCTGAGCTGACAAGGTAAAACTCTGTTGTTCTGCCCCTGAACAAGGCAGTTAACCCACTGTTCCTAGGCTGTAATTATAAATAAGAATTTGTTCTTAACTGACTTGACTAGTTAAATAAAGGTTAGATTTAAAAAATGCCTTAAAATGAAAAGTCAGGCACTGAACAAAATCAAGAAATTAGACAGCGCCTATCTTTTACATGGATGACGTGCCTACTAAATGCATCAGAATCCCAAGACATGTTGATCTGTGGATGGCAGCACATTTCTCATCACACTGAATTACTGCCTGGAAGGCAGGAGAGAAGTGGGATTCGGTCTGATAGGATGACTCAGGCTTCTATGAGGTGAGGCAATGGCAATGTGGCCTTATTAGGATTTATCCTGCCTTCACTTCCTACTCAAATCTGTCTGAATGGGTTTGAAATGGATTTTGTCATGTGGGAAATGTAGTTAAACAGGGTTGAATGCTGGGGGTATGGGAGATGCAGTCTATTCTTTTTTGAGATAAAGAGGATCATTTTTATAATCAAATAATTAAAACCAACCAGACACAGCTAGACTAATTCCACCCTGAAGTTAATAATATCAGTTGTATAGTTTCTACACTGTGAACCTGTACATACCTGAATGTAAAATGTCATTCTCATGATGTCCTATAATAGCCTATACAGTTAGACTTTAGATTTTTTTCCGTCATATAGGTAAAATATAATGCTACTTACTTCTGTAAGACATTTCTTTAGATTCACACTGAACATCATTAAATATTCTATATGGTAAAAGCCCTGAGTTCCACAGCGCCCTCAGCCAGCCAGAGGGGAGACTTACACAGGTTGAAGTAAGGGGTTTGCGGCGAGATGGGGAAGGCAGGGGTATGGGGGAACACCTCACCACCAACAGTGGGCGTGGGGCTGATTTGGCCTCCATCCAACTCCTCAAAGGCCTCTCTGTAGCTGTGGATGTGTCTCTGGAGGGAGGGAAAACATGGAGACGCGCACAGAAACACTCATATATTAGTATTCATTATGGCCATCACAACTCTATAATCCTATGTGAGACACACTAGAGAAGGTTAGGGCTAGGGGCGGGAGCATTCTACCTCCTTGGGCCGCCCCCCGGGATTCAGCGCTATGGTGTTGACGAACTCCGGTGAGACGCAGCGAATAGGGGAGCGGACCGGGGGTTGGTAGGAAGAGCTTTCGTCGTGGCCGTTGATGCATTGTCCCTCACTGGTGGTGCGGTGATGGGGCGGGGCCGATGCCTCGTCCAATGACGTCCCACAAGGCTGGACACCTGCCAAGATCATTCAGAGGTCACATTTGATCACAACTCACTCACACTGCACACAAGTGGTTTGTAAAGGCTTATCATGCGCTTGATAATGGGCTGGCTGGTAGCCTAGTGGTTAGAGCGTGGGACTAATAATCGAAAGGTTGCAAGATTGAATCCCAGAGCTGACAGGGTAAAAATCTGTCGTTTTGCCCCTGAACAAGGCAGTTAACCCATTGTCCTAGGCTGTAATTGAAAATAAGAATATGTTCTTAACTGACTTTCCTAGTTAAATAAAGGTTAAATGAAGGTAAAATAAAAAAAATGCAACTCTTCACGGCAAACCAGCAATGTTTCAAACAGCCATTAATCCACAGGAATTACATAATAGGCAAACAGTTCCAAAGTAACCTGTTAGAAATGGCAAAGCTGACCTTTGACTTTTCAAAATGATACTTGATGTTGAAAACTCGGATAGGAACTTTTCTCACTACAATCAGGCACTGTTTATAAGAGCTCTGGGTTGTTCAGTTGGGAACAGTGAGGATCAATGTTCTCCTTGAAAGCCACAAGATTATCAGGAACTCGCTGGTACATTAGTGAAACAGTCTACATTTGTAATTTTTGTTATCTGGGTAATGCTCTGTGGCGGTTGCTAACATTTTGGATGAACCTCAAAGGGTCCAGTAAGCTGATTTCAGTGGGCGGGTTTGGAGAGAAGGAGAGAGAGCTGCCAGTGTAAAACAAACAGGATTTGTGTAAGAGCGATATCCTAATGTGTTAGTTACTGCATGGTCGGGTGGGGTACTGGAGGTGGTTTTGCTGAAAACAGGTAGTGACTATGGGTAGTGAACAGCCGGCATTGCACGGCTATGTGCAGTTTTGGAAAGGAAGGAGGGAAAAAATCTAAACAGGCACAATATGTGGAGGGAAGGTTTTTGGAGGGACCTATTAGAGGGAACTTGTTTTTGTTCATTTGTAATCATAGACGTTAGCTTAATGTAAGCATTCTACGAATTGTATGTTTTGTATCAAATCCAGCTTTTCCTAAAACTATGTTAAATGTTTCCCTGGGTTCTTCAAGTTAAGGGTAAATATTATTATCTTTGAGAGTCATTGAAAATTGCACATAAACACCTCCATTGCTTTTTTGTCCAGGTATAACGCAATGTACTCTGTAGCTAGCACTGACTGTCTGCAAACAAACTATCAGTCTGATTCATGGATTCTCCTGGCCTGAAGTTCTGACATACCATCCCAAAGATGGAAAAGCATGCAAACACACCCTAGTGTTTGAGTCGACTGTTATGGAAACCGTGAAAAATATTTATGAGCCCTAGCTCAGCCTCTGGCTGGATAAACCAGCCGATATATCCACAGGGGAAGAGTTAGCGATAGCATTAGCCTGCAGCTGTGGGAAACGAAGAGGGTTACAGTTACTGTCAGAGTAGATCTGGCCTCTTTGGTCACACAAGAGTCAAACATTCCTTATGTGTTTGGGTACTCCAAATCATATTCATGACTCTGAGGAAACATCTCCATATTCCACAACCTTAAACCGAATGTAAAAACTACACAGGGATTTTGGAGGTGGTATCAAAGGATAGCAGTCTTCTAAGAGGCCAACTAACGTCCTGTCTGTCTAGCGCACAACACTGTATACACAAACAGAAATATTGTATAACTACAGCCTTGTTCACATAAATCTTATATTTGTGCATATTTTTGCTGCAGTATGAACAACCAAAAAGCACATATTTCTAGCCACATTTCCAATCACCTTTGCAAGTGGTTTGAAAACCAGATAGATTTCTAACGGCCATCCGACTTGTGTCTGTACGGTCAAATCTGATGTGTTTGCCCTCAAGTGGTTTTTAGACTGGTATTTATTTAGCATATCTTGATGCTTGCTAGCTACTCTGTTGACAGTTTGCCAAGAGCACGTAGTAACTAACTAGCTCATTAGTAGTTTATCCAACTTTCCAAATTAGTCATTTTTGACTAGCCACAGCAATCAACTAGCTAGCTAGGTCACTGTTTAGCTTTTTAGCACAGTCACTCATTTGTTTGTAATCTTATCCTTTTGAGTCTATAAAAGTGTTCTTACACTATGATTTTGAACATTTAATGCAACTGGGAAACATCCATGACATGGCATTGTTTTCACCTTAGCTTGTTTACATACCTTCTGAGTGATAGGAAGCAGGAGCAGCACCACCAATCAGCCTACACCACTGGGCACACATCGTAGTTACTATGACAACTAGCGTTGCCATGTCAGCAAATGACTGCTGTCTGAACACATATTTACTCTTGATATTCCTCCAATGGTGCGGCTTAAGTAATGTCACATGTCCAGGCTGGGCTCAGATTTTGATTTGTGGATCGAGGAGGGGCATTGTTAGATACATCTCAAGCACTGGTGCGTGAAAAGTGTGTAGCTCATAACCCCCAACGGACTTGGAATCATGGAAAACAGATGGACCCAGTATGCACAGTGGAGCCTGTCAAACACTGCCGTTGCCCTGGCGATGGCTAATAGCTTCCAGCTGTTACAGCAGAGATTCCCAGGTTATATTTGGGGAATTGTCTTCTCCCCCTTCCCCTCGTTTCTCAACCATATAAACACAGATATTGTATTGAATAAAATGGATCCAAGGCATAGGAAATGGGATAATCTATTTTATGAAGACAGGGCTAGCACTCATCTCCCTCCACCACTCTGTGAATATGCTCCTGTGAGGGACTATGTTATGGTGAGGAAGGGTTATCTGGGGTAAAATTAAGGGGAATTCTCGTCAAAGTAATGTATTGAATAGATTGCAAACATATATATATGTACTGTACGTATCCAAATACCCAAACAAAGTGTTTTTCTTCCTGTAGGTCGGACCCATTCTGACAGCCTCAATTTGTCAGGCCAGGCACTCTACAAGGTGTCGAAAGCATTCCACAGGGATGCTGGCCCGTGTTGACTTCAATGCATTCCACAGTTGTGTCAAGTTGGCTGGATGTCCTTTGGGTGGTTGACCATTCTTGATACACACAGGAAACTGTTGAGCGTGAGAAACTCAGCAGCGTTGCAGTTCTTGACACAAAGGCACTTAAATATTTTGTCTTGCCCATTCACCCTCTGAATGACACATACACAATCCATGTATCAATTGTCTCAAGGCTTAAAAATCCTTCTTTAACCTGTTTCCTCCCCTTTATCTACACTGATTGAAGTGGATTTAACAAGTAACATCAATAAGGGATCATACCTTTTACCTGGTCAGTCTATCTCATGGAAAGAGCGGGTGTTCTTAATGTTTTGTATACTCAGTGTAAATAGAATGGATGTGATCATTCATTACAGTCCTTGGACTCCAAGGGCTACTCTGGCTTTGTGGAGTACAGTACAGTACAGTACTCTGTAGACCACTCCAGGCCCCTGAAAGAAAATAACTGTGCATCTTATTCTACCTCTTCTAAAGGACAGATAAGACCTTCACAATGTTTTCAAAAGGGAGTCTAAAGCAGTCCTCCCCATAGATTTAGTGCCCTATGCTTGCGATGGAAATGTTAAAAACAGAAGATGGAAAGAGCAGCTTTGAAAGAGGCCAGTGTTTCCTGGCCTTGGGTATTGTTCCCTGGCTGTATGTTGTGACATGCCCTCTGCTGCGAGTCTGCACAGAGACACCTTTGTGCTTCCTCATCTCGTCCTTCTGAAACTTAAATATTACCCAAATGCTTTTTTTGTGTTGGATCGATGCCTTAACCTTGAGAAATAAACATCAAACTGCTTCCTCCATCAAACAGAGATGAAGGACAGTGTATTGAAAAAACTGTACATTAGATAACATTGACATAGCAAGAGATAGAGAGAGAGAAACAGAGTGAGAGACGGACAGAGTGAGAGCGAGAATGAGAGAAACAGAACGAGAGACAGACAGAGCGAGAGAGACAGTGAGAGAGAGACAGTGAGAGAGTGAGAGAGAAAGTGAGGCAGAGATGGAAAGAAAGGGATAAAACAGGAAGCAACAAATGCAAACAGCAAACTAGCAGGCAGTGCCATGGAAAGACAGTCAGCAATGTTCGTTGGAAAGAGGACTGACTCAGTGGCAGGGTAAAACAGGGGAGGAGAGGAGGAGGGGAACGAACCAGAGAGGGAGAGGGCGCGACGGTGCTCAGACTGAGGAGACGTGAGTCGGCTTTGCATTCGGGTCGAGTACTCTGGTTAGAGCAGGGGTATAATTGGAGTCGGCAGAAGAATGAGGAGGAGGAAGATGATGAAGAGGAGGGAGAATGAGGAGGATAAAGATGATGAAGAAGAGAGAGAATGAGGGAGAGGTAGAGAGATTAAGAGATTGTCCACAGAAAGGAAAAAAATACAAGAAAAGCTATTTGCTAGTTTATAAAAACTTACAGAATTACAATATGACAGAAATGTCAAACATCTATGAGAAATATTACTGACATGATCAGTGACTATCATGACATGATCAGTGACTATCATGGCATGATCAGTGTATATCATGGCATGATCAGTGTATATCATGGCATGATCAGTGTATATCATGACATGATCAGTGTATATCATGACATGATCAGTGTATACTGTATCATGACATGAACATTGAATATCATGACATGATCAGTGAATATCAGTGAATCTGTCAGTAATATTACCAACAAGTGGACGTGTCGTATGCTTCAGCAGACAGCTGCCTGTACATGTTGATGAAGTGGGCTTGTAACCCCTGACAACCAAATGATGTCATAAGGAAAATCTACTATCAGTGTCTTTGAGCCGTCCAACCAGAGAAACAAAGTGGTTGTGTGACAAACTGACTAACAAGTAGAGAGCAATATTATCTCCTATAGTTTGTTATTTTACAGTAATGTGTGTTGTGAATGCCCTACAAATAAAGTTTGATTCGATTTGTGTATAAAATCACCATAGTACTATCACTGTTTGGCCATAAGGGCCAGACAGTGGGGCGGCAGTTAGCCTAGTGGTTAGAGTGTTGGGCCAGTAACCGAAAGGTTGCTGGATCAAATCCCTGAGCTGACAACGTAAAAATATCGTTCTGCCCCTGAACAAGGCAGTTAACCCACTGTTCCCCAGTAGGCCATCGTTGGAAAGCACTTATGACACAAACCCACCATAGTACTATCACTGTCTGGCCATAATGGTGTAAAAAACCACCTGTCTGGCCATAATGGGTTCCTTGTGTATAAAACCACCATAATACTATCACGGTCAGGCCATAATGGGTTCCTTGTGTATAAAACCACCATAATACTATCACGGTCTGGCCATAATGGGTTCATGTGTATAAAACCACCATAATACTATCACGGTCCGGCCATAATGGGTTCATGCGTATAAAACCACCATAATACTATCACGGTCCAGCCATAATGGTGTTTCTTGTGTATAAAACCACCATATCACTGTCTGGCCATAATGGTGTTTCTTGTGTATAAAACCACCATATCACTGTCTGGCCATAATGGTGTTTCACCGACACTCATCATTTCAGAATCAAGAAGATGCATTAATGCTTTCTATTCAACTCCATTATTGTAACAGTCCCTCTCTTATAGTTGAATCAGAGCTGTCATTTCACAGCAGACCAATACGTTTCCATATCACTAGTCTCTGTTAGTTTTATGGCAGGTTTACACACTGCAGAACTGTGTTTGGTTAAGCCAGTGAACTTGCTCCATTGGCGAGAGCTCGTCCTGTGAGCATGTGCGATGACTGATGAGCTCACTGCTAATGCTGCTAACTGTCATGAGATACGATTAGCTGAAATATGCACTTTGGAAAGCTTGTCAAGCGGGACAACTGCCATGTATATAAGGTACATGGATTGTTCTGGAAAAGGGTTGGCCACCCAGACAGAATACATTCAAATGGTTTCATAATGTCACTGACAGTTTACCCTTGTCAATGTGTGTTTGTTGGCATACTTCTGCATCACTATTAAAAACAATTTCACTGAGGCTTATTAAGAGCCGTAGCATTGAACCGTAGCATTGTGAGGTCACAATGGCGTCATTGTGACCTCACAGGCTTATATCAACACCAATGTGGCGCATCAAGAAGACAAAGCTTCCAGCCAGGAAAAGTCAAGCTGGCCTCCCATTGGATATTCTGAGGGTTACTCTGGGGTTTTTACAGATACATGTTGTACCGAGAGATGTTTTCTGTTCATCTCTATTTGCGGTGGGGAAAAAAACAGTACAGGAAAGAAAGTGTGATAAGTCCTCAGTTTCAGGAGAAAACTATTACTATGTTCTCTGTTAGCGTCTCATTCATATTCATTAACGTTTTTTGTCTATCTCTTTTAACACCCTAATGTGTCCTCGACTTGAATATCACCTTCCTGTTTCCTCTGTTTATGAAATCACACCTATATGCCAATGACAACACATGAGTTCTGCAGTCTTACCTGACACACGCTGTGCTACTAGGCCGTCCACGTTGAACACTTCATCAGGCTCTGGATCTCTGGGATTGGGTGATGAGGACGTGGCACTGCGGCTCTGTTGGGGCTCCTGGAGCTCCGGGGACGGGAACATGGTGCTGGGGGGGTACATTTTGATGGGTTGCAGCTTCAGCTGGCCCATGCTCCGGTGGACCTGGGTGGGAGAGCTTGTTCTGACTGCCCCTTGGTTGGAAGGTTCAGTGGGGAAGCCAGGGATGGGGGCTACAGAGGAACCAGGCTGGTAGATGGCTGTTGGTATCTGGATGGCAGAGGGCTCTGGAGATGTGGACGGCTGGAAAGGGGAAGACCTCAGCATGACCTGAGCTGGGCTGGGTGCAGGGCTTCCCAAGATAGCTGAGTCAGCCTGGTAGGAGGGCCTCGCCTGGGTCTGCGAAAAGGATGGTTGTGTGGTCACCACCACCTTGTTCTCCACCGGGGCACTCTGGGACTTCGGCACCTTCCCCAACGGGCGGCCGGGGTCCAGGTCCAGCATTAGCAGGTTGAGGACCTCAATGGACTGCTCAATCTCCTGCTGTGAGGCAGACTGCTGGTGGGGGAAGTGGGGCATGCTGTGGTGGCTCTGTAGAGGCATGGAGGGTGGAGGAGAGCCAAAATACACCCCGTCCATCGCCGGCTCTTCTGGGACTCCATATTGCTGCCACACGTTGAGCCCACGTTGGACGGCGTTACGACTGCTGGTGTTGCGTGCTGGCGCTCGGGGGAGGGGATTCTGCTCTGCACCGAATGACTGTGAGCGATACAGGTTTCCATTATGGCTGATAATGTAATCGCTCGCCGGGGGAACTGACTCACCTGTTCTATCCTGAGCTGAGCAGAGGCTTTGCACTAAGGTGACGGGAACCTGGGCAGCCACATCATGTGAGTCTATTACGACATTGAAGACAATGTTTTCCGGGGGCCCGTCTGGGATGCTCCTCTCCAGATAGGGGACCTTGTCCTGCCCGTTGATAACCATCTCAGCCTGGTAGTAGAGGTCTGCTGGTGTGGCTCTCCCTTCCAGGGATGACAGAGTGCCCAAGCTATCCATGCTGTTACCTTCCTGGCTGGTGGGCAGTTCCACCTCGTCATCCAGAATATCTGTTTCTCTGTCCATGCTGCTGTTGTGGCCATTCACATGAACTTGGGCGGGCACCAGGTGTAGTATTCCCCCTTCCACTCCCCCTCCCCCTAGTCCTATCCTCATCCCTCCTCCCGATGGGGAGGACAGGTATCCCTGGCAATGCATGGGGCCCTCCAGGCCACTGAGAAGCTGCTCCAGCTCCTGCTTCTCCTGGGGACTGATGGGCTGGACGGCCAGGACAGTGCCCGAGACTGGGGCCTCTTCCTGGGCAGCTGGTGGCTGGCTCACTGGTGGGGATGCTGCTGCCGGGGCTGGCTCATCAGTGCGGTCAGTCTTGATGGAGGCCGTGGAGTTGCCAGAGTCGCTGCTCACCGACAGTGCGTGGTCGACCGCGGGAAGAACGTGTTCGGTTGCGGCGGGCAGGAGGTCATTGGCAGTGACCGCGTCCTCGATGGACTCCTTCTTGCGGACTTTAGCGTAGGGGCTGCCGTCCAGAGGGCCCTGGGTGTGTATGACGTCTGGGGAGAGGAAGACATGGAGGGGGGTGGTTACAAAGAGATGGAGAAGACTGTACAGTATTTTTTATAAAAAAAAAACATATTTTACCTTTATTTAACTAGGCAAGTCAAATAAGAAAAAATTCTTATTTACCAAAAGTCAAAAGGCCTCCTGCAGGGATGGGGACTGGGATTAAAAATACAAATATAGGGCAAAACACACATCACGACAAGAGAGACACCACAACACTACATAAAGAGAGACCTAAGACAACAACATAGCATGCCAGCAAAACATGACAACACAGCATGGCAGCAACACCACATGACAACAACATGGTAGCAGAACAAACATGGTACAAATATTATTGGGCACAGACAACAGCACAAAGGGCAAGATGGTAGAGACAACAATACATCATGCAAAGCAGCCCCAACTGTCAGTAAGAGTGTCCATAATTGAATCTTTGAATGTAGAGATAAAACTATCCTGTTTGAGTGTTTTCTGCAGCTCGTTCCAGTCGCTAGCTGCAGTGAACTGAAAATAGAATCAACCCAGGGATGTGACTGGCAGAACAGGTGTTGTATATGAGGGTTGCAGTATATCATGTACAATGGTAAAAAATGTAATGTACTGTATATTATTCAAACGTTTTTGGACATTTTGGTATAGTGAATATCATTATTTTTCAGCAACACAGACCTGTAATAATGATAAAGCAACTCAATCCAGTAGAATTGACTGAAACAGAAAGTGCAGGAAGGAGGAGAAGAGAAGAGAAGGAAAAAGACGAGAGTGAAGTAGGTGGTGAGTTGTAATTTCTCAGTGTGCAGGCGATGCCAAAACAGCTGCTGTTAAACTAGGTACTGGCCCACCTCTGCCTATTTTACCAGCCTCTCTCTGACAGTAAATAAGAATGGCTCTGTGGTATGCAGTATGGAAAAAGGGATGAAATCACAAAAGCCTGGCTTGCACTTTATCAAAGCCAATGCCACTAATTTCCACCACCTGAAAAGCATTGACCTTTAAGAAATGAGTGAGCGAGTATGTTTTATGTGTTTGTATACAGAGTATGCTGTGTATGATCTATGTATCACACGGTTCTGATGGAATAAAACTAGACTGACTGTATGCTGACAATTGAGGACACCCCTTCAAATTAGTGGATACCTGACAGGTGTATAAAATTGAGCACACAGCCATGCAATCGCTATAGACAAACATTGGCAGTAGAATGGCCCGTACTGAAGAGCTCAGTGACTTTCAACTTGGTACCGTCATAGGATGTCTCCTTTCCAACAAATTTCTGCCCTGCTAGAGATGTCCCGGTCAACTGTAAGTGCTGTTATTGTGAAGTGGAAATGTCTAGGAGCAACAACAGCTGAGACACGAAGTGGTAGGCCACACAAGCTCAAAGAACGGAACCGCAGAGTGCTGAAACGCGTAAACATCGTCTGTCCTCGGTTGCAACACTCACTACCCAGTTCTAAACTGCCTCTGGAAGCAACATCAGCACAATAACTGTTTGTAGGGAGCTTCATGAAATGGGTTTCCATGACCGAGGAGCCGCACACAAGCCTAAGATCACCGTGCACAATGCCAAGCGTCGGCTGGAGTGGTGTAAAGTTCGCTGCCATTGGACTCTGAAGCAGTGGAAACGCTTTCTCTGGAGTCATGAATCACACTTCACCTTCTGGCAGTCCGACGGACAAATCTGGGTTTGGCAGGTGCCAGGAGAACGCTACCTGCCCCAATGCATAGTGCCAACTGTAAAGTTGAAGGAGGAATAATGGTCTGGGGAAGTTTTTCATGGTTCGGGTTAGTTCCAGTGAAGGGAAATCTTAACGCTACAGAATACAGTGACATTTTAGACAATTCTGTGCTTCCAACTTTGTGGGAACCGTTTGGGGAAGGCCTTTCCTGTTTCAGCATGACAATGCCCCTGTGCACAAAGAGAGGTGTATACAGAAATGGTTTGTCGAGATCAGTGTGGAAGAACTTGACTGGCCTGCACAGAGCCCTGACCTCAACTCCATCAAACACCTTTGGGATGAATTGGAACATCGACTGCGAGCCAGGCCTAATCGCCCCAACATCAGTGCCAGACCTCACTAATGCTCTTGTTGCTGAATGGAAGCAAGTCCCCACAGCAATGTTCCAACATGTAGTAGAATACCTTCCCAGAAGAGTGAAGGCTGTTATAGCAGCAAAAGGGAGGGACCAACTCCATATTAATGCCCATGATTTTAGAATGAGATGTTTGATGACCAGGTGTCTACATTCTTTTCGCCATGTTGTGTATTTTCTAAAATGAGCTCTGGCCAAAGTCATTTGTTATTGGTACATCATTCTGGCACAGAACTACACTTAAACATTCACCCACACATGCATGATGGACAAACTGCCTCGCTAAGTAAGCCCTGAAGGCATTTCCTGTCCTCTTGGAATGGAAGAACAACATTTACTACACATAGACCAAAAACATACAGAAAAAGACAAACAATTATAAATCACTATTACACCAATTATTACAATAATAAATCACAACTACACCAATTATTACAATAATAACTTACACCTTTCACCATTGTGAAAGTTGACAAACGCACAAGAATGCGCACGTACATACACACGTACACAGGCACCCACACGTACGCAGGCGCACACGCACACAGACACACACACACCCTACAGTATTCCCATATCATCCTTGTGGTCAGGTCCTGTCAAGAGGAATGATAACCCACTAAAAGCACCAGTGCCAAGCTGCTCTTCCTGTAACTACCAGTTAGCAGCTGTCCTTTAAACTGCCCTGCCACTCACGCTCACATTGGAAACCACAATAACCACAGTGCTATCTACATATGTATATTTAGCCACTCCTGGAGGAGAACGGATGTTGAATCTTATTACAATATATCCTTAAAAAACAGAACATTTAAGCATTACAGTCTCCACCAGAGGGCATGAAGTGAGCATTGACAAAAATATACTGTATATAACATATAGTGTATATCTAAAATATACTGTATATATGAAAGATACTGTATATCAAATATATTGTATATCCTCTACAGGCTAGGGGGCAGTGTTCGGAGAAGTACGGAGAGTCTGACATGCCCAAAGTAAACTGCCTGTTACTCAGGCCCAGAAGCAAGGATATGCATTTACGTATTGGTAGTATTGGATAGAAAACACTGAAGTTTCTAAAACTGTTAAAATAATGTCTGTGAGTATAACAGAACTGATATGGCAGGCGAAAAACCGAGGAAGATCTTCAAAGGTAAGTGACTTATTTTATCGCTATATTTGATTTTGTAACGCCTGTGCTGGTTTGAATAATATGTTGTTGTGGGGCGCTGTCGTCAGATAATCAAATGTTCTACTTTCGCGGTAAAGCCTTTTTGAAATCTGACAACGCAGTTAGATTACCAAGATTCTAAGCTTTTGAATGCTGTAACACACTTGTATTTCCATGGATGTTTAATATTATGATTTATTATTTTGAATTTGGCGCTCTGCAATTTCACCGGATGTTGTCGCAGGTGGACCGCTAGCAGTATCAAAGATATAGTATACAAATATACTGCATATACCGTATATATGAAAGATA
This sequence comes from Brachymystax lenok tsinlingensis, assembly GCA_030435695.1. Classification (NCBI taxonomy): domain Eukaryota; kingdom Metazoa; phylum Chordata; class Actinopteri; order Salmoniformes; family Salmonidae; genus Brachymystax; species Brachymystax lenok. The sequence goes on along the minus strand of CM059781.1, from coordinate 8,271,821 downwards.
CTGTATATAAAAGATAATGTATGAAAGATATATACTGTATATATGAAATATACTGTATATCAAGGAAACTGTATATCAGATACTGTATATAAAATATACATCTGATTAAGCTTCAAACTCCTCACCCCACACAGTTCCCATGAAGCTGTACAGTAAATCAAAGCATGTTTGAAACAACAGTGTGTGTTGTGTGTTGTGTGCGTGTCTTCTGTGTGCGTCTTCTGAGTGTGTCTTCTGAGTGTGTGTTCGTGTGTGTACGTGTGTGTGTACGTGTGTGTGTGTGTGCGTGTGTGTGTACGTGTGTGTGTGTGTTCGTGTGTGTGTGTGTGTACGTGTGTGTGTGTGTTCGTGTGTGTACGTGTGTGTGTTCGTGTGTGTACGTGTGTGTACGTGTGTGTGTGTGTGTGTGTGAGTGCTCCGAGATACCTCCTGATGTACTCGTCAGATTCTACCTTTGGGAACAGCAGTCAACAGTGTTCCTTTCTAAAAATAGAAAACGGTCAACATCTCAATCCTTCAGAAAACCTTCTGTGAATGCCTCTCTGTGACTTAGAATGCTAGGAGTCCATAAACTGGTTCTGTTGTTGTTGCTGTTGTTGTTGTTTAGCTTATCTGTGAGGTTATTTAACCTTATGTTTGTTTCCTTTAACAGATCTAGCATCTAACCTAAAGTACTGGTGGTATGAGGAAACATCTGACTCTGTATCAGTGGTTAAGGGAAACTTATACGTAATCCTGTGACATGATATTTGACCCTGTGACCTTTGAAGCCATTTCCTGCCAGCTGCCACAGGTCACCTCATGAGGTCCACGATGCCCTTGTTTGACATTTGAATCTGTCGGTTGACCCAGCCCTCTCTGCAGGGTTGCCCATACATCTCTGTGGGTTGACCCAGCCCTCTCTGCAGGGTTGCCCATACATCTCTGTGGGTTGACCCAGCCCTCTCTGCAGGGTTGCCCAGACATCTCTGTGGGTTGACCCAGCCCTTTCTGCAGGGTTGGCCTAGCCCTCTCAGCAGGGTTACCCAGCCGCCTCTGCAGGGTTGACCCAGCCGCCTCTGCAGGGTTGACCCAGCCCTCTCTGCAGGGTTGACCCAGCCCTCTCTGCAGGGTTGACCCAGCCCTCTCTGCAGGGTTGACCCAGCCCTCTCTGCAGGGTTGACCCAGCCCTCTCTGCAGGGTTTACCCAGCCCTCTCTGCAGGGTTTACCCAGCCCTCTCTGCAGGGTTTACCCAGCCGCCTCTGCAGGGTTACCTGATCAGACCAAAGGTGAGGACACAACAGTTCATCTGACAGAAGACTGAATCCAAACATTACACTGTTGATATTATGTGCGTTTTACAGTTACTGTACTTTTCACAGCATTTGTCAATAATGAAATCTGAAAATATTCTGGATACATTCAGTAACATAATAAGAATACTCCTTGACATTTCGGAGTAAGTACAAGATAAGAACAAATGATTACAAGGGTTTGAGTGAGAGGTCTAACTGGTGTCTCCAAGTGGCAACACACCTCTCTAAACTGTACACAGTTCCTAAGAAATGTCAATGCACTTTTATAACTCAAGGAAAAAGCTTTCTACTATAAAGTGTTTTTTTGATCTCTCCTAGCTTTGCCATTGAGGACCTGAAGCAAAGCACACTTGTATTTTTTGTTTGGAACACAGCCTTGCGTCTCCACCCTCACACAATTACTTTTGTTGTTTACGCAATCCAAAAACATTCCATTATAAATCGAAATCGGGGTCAAGTGGGTATCATTTGAATGCATATTCTATTGCCAACATGACTAGCTAAGTTATAAAATACGATATTACAGTGTTAGGTTTTCAGAAGGCACTTCAGACAAACATATTGTAATTGTGGTGTGCATAGAATGGAGTGCATTCAAGTTCGTGTTTCAAGGCAAATCTTCTTCACAATACGACAAACGTAAGCTCATTCTGTTCTGGACAACGTGGAGAATAACGCATGTCATTCTTGTAACTGTGGATCAAACATAGCGATTATAAATGTTGATACTGTTTTCAAATATGGAAATGTGAGGTGAACATTGACTCATGGGTGTGTGGTTTGCTTGTATGAGATCAAAGCAGTATTTATTTGAATCCTTAACGTCTCATCATTCAGAACACATCGACTGCTTTTGATTCACAGCATTTACCTCAGGCAACAAAACATTTTCAAAAGTTGCCCAATTGTTGCGTGCAGTGCTCAAGTTCAGATTAGCTGTCAGTCAAAACCCATTCAGAGCTGTGAAGTGCAGAGCCAGAGCTTTGACATCATGTAAAGCAGGTTACTGTATACCCACTGTGTGGGAAGAAGCACCAAATTTAAATTTGAATTAATTTATTAATTATGAAAATATTAATAACATTCCACCCATGAGGCCACTAGGTCATTTGACTGCAGGAAATGGTTACGCAACGACCCACAGTCCAGGATTTCCTTTAAATATCAACATCGCTTGGAAAAAGCGAGTCTTTCCCCAATTGTCTACTTTGGCCTCCGTTGCCCCGGACAACCACACCCGGGTTCCCTTACTGAGAGTCTGGAAGGTTCCAGAGAAATAAGCAAAGACACTACAGAGACTACACATCTTCTACCCTACAAAGACACTTCAGAGATTACACATCTCTACCCTACAAAGATACTTCAGAGATCCAAATGTGACACAACCAGCAACAGATCCAAATGTAACACAACTGGCAACAGATCCAAATGTGACACAACATGGCAACAGACCCAAATGTGACACAACTTGGCAACAGATCCAAATGTGACACAACCAGCAACAGATCCAAATGTGACACAACCAGCAACAGATCCAAATGTGACACAACCAGCAACAGATCCAAATGTGACACAACCAGCAACAGATCCAAATGTGACACAACGTGGCAACAGATCCAAATGTGGCACAACGTGGCAACAGATCCAAATGTGGCACAACGTGGCAACAGATCCAAATGTGACACAACTTGGCAACAGACCCAAATGTGAAACAACCAGCAACAGACCCAAATGTGACACAACGTGGCAACAGACCCAAATGTGACACAACGTGGCAACAGACCCAAATGTGACACAACGTGGCAACAGACCCAAATGTGACACAACGTGGCAACAGACCCAAATGTGACACAACCAGCAAAAGATCCAAATGTGACACAACCAGCAACATATCCAAATGTGACACAACCAGCAACAGATCCAAATGTGACACAACCAGCAACAGATCCAAATGTGGCACAACGTGGCAACAGATCCAAATGTGACACAATGTGGCAACAGACCAAAATGTGGCACAACCAGCAACAGATCCAAATGTGACACAACCAGCAACAGATCCAAATGTGACACAACCAGCAACAGATCCAAATGTGACACAACCAGCAACAGATCCAAATGTGATGCAACCAGCAACAGATCCAAATGTGACACAACCAGCAACAGATCCAAATGTGACACAACCAGCAACAGATCCAAATGTGATGCAACCAGCAAATGATCCAAATATAATACGTAACAGTAAATCAACGGTTGCAGCTCAATACAGCATCACTGAATAACCAATATTAATAGCGAAGACACACATGGCAAAGCACTTGGAAACGAAATTACTTTTACGTTTTGGGTCTTACATAGCAGAAGGTTATTCAAAAAGCACAAAACAGATAGTGTGAAAGGAGCTCCCCTACCTGTGTGAAAACGGCAGTTGGTATAGTCCAGAGGAATCTGGGAAACGCCCAGGTGCTACCCCAAAGCGGAACCCCCGGAGTGGAACATTGCGGAGCTGAATAGGGGGGAATTCTCTTGGCTCAGGAGGCTAATTGTGTTGTGAGAGCTGCTGCTGCTGTTGTTGTGGACTAGTGGTGAATAGCTGCCTGTCTGAGCTACTCTGAATGAGCTCCTGCTCTTAAGTCCTATGAACTCTCACAACAGTCTCTGTGTGTCGGTGTATGTGTGGGGAGACGGGCAGCCGCACACACCACGGTATGCGTTTGACTGAGTGACATCACCCTTCTCTCTCCCTCTGTTTCCCTCTCTCTAGCACACAAATGCATGTTCGCACAGACACAAGGAACAACCAAATCATACTCAACACACACACACACACTACACAGCCTCCACCTCTCACCCACCCACACATGAAAATTAGCTGCTTTTACTGTTGTAACTAGGTTCCATAACTGCCATTTTACTAGCTATCAGAGTTAACGCTAGGGAATAGAAACAAGCTGTTACTGTGAAAGTAAAAACCACACCCTGCATTGGGGAAAGATTGAGAAGGAAAAATAATGAGAGAGAGAGAGAGAGAGAGAGAGGTGATGAGAAAGAAAGAGAAAAGAGAGATTGAGGTGAAAGTGCAACTAGCTCTCACAGTCTCATGTCAGAATTAGACGGTCATCCATGTTATTGCAACGGTCACATTCCAAAGTGTTTAAGGTTCAAGGTTAACGGCGGCGCACAATTGGCCCAGCGTCGTCCAGGTTAGGGGAGGGTTTGGCCAGGGTAGGCCTTCAATGTAAAATAATCATTTGTTCCTAACTGACTTGCCATGCTTAGCATACCACCTGCATCCCACCACTGGCTTGCCTCTGAAGCTAAGCAAATCAAATCAAATTTTATTTGTCACATACACATAGTTAGCAGATGTTAATGCGAGTGTAGCGAAATGCTTGTGCTTCTACTTCTGACCATGCAGTAGTATCTAACAAGTAATCTAACAAATTCACAACAACTACCTTATACACACAAGAGTAAAGGAATGAATACGAGTATGTACATATAAATATATGGATGAGCGATGGCTGACCGGCGTAGGCAAGATGCAGTGGATGGTATGGAGTACAGTATATACATATCAGATGAGAAATGTAGGATATGTAAACATTATATAAATGGCATCGTTTAAAGTGGCTAGTGATACATTTATTTCATCCAATTATAATTATTAAAGTGGCTAGAGATTTGAGTCGACGGCCAAACGGCATAGGCAAGATTCAGAAGATGGTTTAGAGTACAGTGTATACATTTGATATGAGTAATGTCGGATATGTAAACATTATATACAACATTGTTTAAAGTGGCTAGTGATACATTTGTTACATCCAATTCCTATTATTTAAAGTGGCTAGAGATTTAAGTCAGTATGTTGGCAGCAGCCACTCAATGTTAGTGATGGCTGTTTAACAGTCTGATGGCCTTGAGATAGAAGCTGTTTTTCAGTCTCTCGGTCCCAGCTTTGATGCACCTGTACTGACCTCGCCTTCTGGATGATAGCGGGGTGAACAGGCAGTGGCTCGGGTGGTTGTTGTCCTTGATGATCTTTTTGTCCTTCCTGTGACATCGGGTGGTGTAGGTGTCCTGGAGGGCAGGTAGTTTACCCCCGGTGATGCGTTGTGCAGTCCTCACTACCCTCTGGAGAGCCTTACGGTTGTGGGCGGAGCAGTTGCCGTACCAGGCGGTGATACAGCCCGACAGGATGCTCTCGATTGTGCATCTGTAGAAGTTTGTGAGTGTTTTTGGTGACAAGCCGAATTTCTTCAGCCTCCTGATTGCGCCTTCTTCAGCACGCTGTCTGTGTGGGTGAACCATTTCAGTTTGTCCGTGATGTGTACGCCGAGGAACTTAAAACTTTCAACCTTCTCCACTACTGTCCCGTCGATGTGGATAGGGGGGTGCTCCCTCTCCTGTTTCCTGAAGTCCACGATCATCTCCTATGTTTTGTTGACGTTGAGTGAGAGGTTATTTTCCTTACACCACACTCCGAGGGCCCTCACCTCCTCCCTGTACGCCGTCTCGTTGTTGTTGGTAATCGAGTCTACCACTGTAGTGTCAGCAAACTTGATGATTGAGTTGGATGCGTGCTTGGCCACGCAGTCATGGGTAAACAGGGAGTACAAGAGAGGGCTGAGAACGCACCCTTGTGGGGCCCCAGTGTTGAGGATCAGCGGGGTGGAGATGTTGTTTCCTACCCTCACCACCTGGGGCCGGACCGTCAGGAAGTCCAGGACCCAGTTGCACAGGGCTGGGTCGAGACCCAGGGTCTCGACGAGCTTGGAGGGTACTATGGTGTTAAATGCTGAGCTGTAGTTGGTCCTGGATGGGAGACCAGACGCTGCTGGAAGTGGTGTTGGATGGCGATTAGGAGGCACTCTTTCCTCTGGTCTAAAAAAATATCCCAATTCCCCAGGGCCGTGATTGGGGACATTGCCGTGTGTAGGGTGCTGTCTTTCAGATGGGACGTTAAACTGGTGTCCTGACTCTCTGTGGTCACTAAAGATCCCATGGCACTAAAGATCCCATGGCACTCATAAGAGTAGGGGTGTTAATCCCGGTGTCCTGGCTTCCCAATCTGGCCCTCATACCATCACGGTCACCTAATCATCCCCAGCTTACAATTGGCTCATTCATCCCCCCTCTTCTCTCACCTGTAACTATTCGCCAGGTTGTTGATGTAAATGAGAATGTGTTCTCAGTCAACTGACCTGGTAAAAACAAATATATGAAGTTTAGGCATTAACTCTGAATTTTTAAGGTTACGTTTAGGTAATAACTCCAAATATTTAAGGTAAGGGTTGTTTGGGATCTAAACAAAAAAAAACACTAGATTCCAACTTGCAACCTTTTGAATCAGAGGCAGATTCTACTTGAAGGTAACAGCGCTCACTGTTGCCCCTAGTAACCGGTTTTCACATTATCTCCCAACTTCTTCCGACATGGATGGACGTCGAATACTGACTTGTATCATGTGTGACCTGGCTGGAAAGTGAGAGGTGCTCAATAGTATCTGATCTGGAGCAGTGTACCAATGAGATTGCACGCACACACACACAGCCTTTGTATCCACACAATGTAGTCCTGTTCATGTACACAATATACAGTGTGCTGACATTTCCTTACTAAGATTTTAACTACAGATTTCTTCTGTTTGAGCTCCACTGGAGACTCCATCTTACCTAGCGATGGGTGTACTTATGTCCGTCTGTCTGTGTGTGTGTGTGTCAACACTTCCACCGAAGTCGGTTTCTCTCCTTGTTCGGGCGGTGTTCGGCGGTCGACGTCACCAGTCTTCTAGCCATCGCCGATCCACCTTTCATTTTTCCATTTGTTTTGTCTTTTTTTTCCACACACCTGAATTACATTTCCCTCATTACTGTCTTGTATTTAACCCTCTGTTTCCCCCATGTCTGTGTGGGGAAGTGTTTGTTGGCATGCCGGTATACGCCGGGTTGTTGGTTTTCATCCGTGCTTTGTGGCAGCCGGTATCTTGCGGTTTATTTGGACTTTGTGCCGCCTTACTTGTTTTGGGCATTTGTTTTGTGATGCGGTTGCGTTCTGTATTTTGACTTTGCCTGAGTAAAGTGCTTAGTCCACTCATCTCTGCTCTCCTGCGCCTGACTTACTTACACCAGCTACACCCACCGCATGACACTGTGTGTGTGTGGATACGGCTATACGTCATAACAGGGCGATGTCTATCAAAGTGTAACATCAATGAGACATAGAGTACATGCCTCCTTCTATGATTGTGTGTGTGTGTGCACCCGTGTGTGTGCATGTGTTTGCGTATGTGTAACTAAATCTCTTCCCAAACCTCTTCCCCAGTAAATGTCAGCCTTGTGTCCACCCACCCAGCTCAGGTCAGAGGGTTGTCTATTCAAGAGGCTAAGTGAACCGTGCAGGGGGACGGTGTGAAGAGAGGAGACCTGGGTAGAGCCAATTAGAAACTAGGCAGTGGTGGTTAATAATGACAGGGTGAGATGCTGCTCCTGTCCTCATCTCTTCCTCCTGTTCTCTGTTCCACTCCTTCACCCATGGTCATTTCTCAAGGTAGTTAAGCCAAATGTAACAACAAAAAAACACTGTTGTACCATGTCAGCCAAACAGCTGAAAGAGAGATAGAGAGAGAGACAGAGAGAGACTGTCTGGACACCAGCTGGAGTCAAGCTCTGTGAGAACCAGTCATTCATGCATATTAGCACCCATGGCTAACAACAACATGCTAACAGCTCCAGGCTAACAGCTAACTGTCACACCCTGATCAGTTTCACCTGTCCTCGTTATTGTCTCCACCCCCTCCAGGTGTCGCTTGTTTTCCCCAGTGTATTTATCTCTGTGTTTCCTGTCTCTCTGTGCCAGTTCGTCCTGTATGTTTAGTCAAGTCAACCAGCGTGTTTTTCCCGTACGCCTTTTGCCTTTCTCTTTTTGATAGTCTTCCTGGTTTTGACCCCTGCCTGACTCTGGACTTCTTTCCCACCTGCCTGATCATCATGCCTGCCCTGGCCTTGATTCTGCCTGCCCTTTGGTACCTTTAGGACTCTGAACTGGTTTTGACCCTTTCGCCTGTCCACGACCATTCTCTTGCATTCCCCTATTGAATTAATAAATATTGTAAGACTCCAACCATCTGCTTCCTGTGTCTGCATCTGGGTCTCGCCTTGTGTCATGATACTAACTTTGTTCCTTTAAGACATCGACTGTGTCTCTGGTAGCCACTCCTGAGGCAGACAGGCATGTCCCCTAGAATATTAGACGTAGCAACAAGCCACAAGTAGGCCCTGACCCTCTGTTTGAGAACCATCCACAACACTATGTTAACAATCAGGCTCCCTGCACCTCAAAGTAGACAGACCCCACACTTTATGTTTTTATTCCTGTCACCTTCTCCTAGAGGGCATTATTCCTGGTCGGTTACGCAACACCCAACCGCTTAAGTTTGGAGTCAAAGCAATGTAATCCCCAAAGCCCTAAACAGAATGACTGAGGTAAAGGTAATGACTGGGGCTAGTTTGGGTATGTTTCCACCACAAAGGCTAGAGAAGGTTCACCTCTCTGTGTCCTGTGAGATTGAAAAACATTGCGTCCCCACAACATACAATGTCAATAAACACATTCCGATGGAGGATACATTGTGTTGCATGATTCGATGGACGCTGGTCAGATGCTGTGTGTTCAGGAAAAGGCTGGGATAGTGAATATTGTACAATAACCAGAATACTAAAACACACATGTTCCCACAGACTCAGACAGACTCATGCACACATGCACGCACACAGCTGTTAAAGTGTGTAATGAGTCATCTGGAGCAGTGTTCCATCTTAGACAGCATACATCCTGCATGTCTACAGTCCTACATCAACCTCTAGTGTCTAGTCCACATCAACCTCCAGTGTCTACAGTCCTACATCAACCTCCAGTGTCTACAGTCCTACATCAACCCCCAGTGTCTACATCAACCTCCAGTGTCTACAGTCCTACATCAACCTCCAGTGTCTACAGTCCTACATCAACCTCCAGTGTCTACAGTCCACATCAACCTCCAGTGTCTACAGTCCTACATCAACCTCTAGTGTCTAGTCCACATCAACCTCCAGTGTCTACAGTCCTACATCAACCTCTAGTGTCTAGTCCACATCAACCTCCAGTGTCTACATCAACCTCTAGTGTCTACAGTCCTACATCAACCTCCAGTGTCTACAGTCCTACATCAACCTCCAGTGTCTACAGTCCACATCAACCTCCAGTGTCTACAGTCCTACATCAACCTCTAGTGTCTAGTCCACATCAACCTCCAGTGTCTACAGTCCTACATCAACCTCTAGTGTCTAGTCCACATCAACCTCCAGTGTCTACATCAACCTCTAGTGTCTACAGTCCTACATCAACCTCCAGTGTCTACAGTCCTACATCAACCTCCAGTGTCTACAGTCCACATCAACCTCCAGTGTCTACAGTCCACATCAACCTCCAGTGTCTACAGTCCTACATCAACCCCCAGTGTCTACAGTCCTACATCAACCTCCAGTGTCTACAGTCCTACATCAACCCCCAGTGTCTACATCAACCTCCAGTGTCTACAGTCCTACATCAACCTCCAGTGTCTACAGTCCTACATCAACCTCCAGTGTCTACAGTCCACATCAACCTCCAGTGTCTACAGTCCTACATCAACCTCTAGTGTCTAGTCCACATCAACCTCCAGTGTCTACAGTCCTACATCAACCTCTAGTGTCTAGTCCACATCAACCTCCAGTGTCTACATCAACCTCTAGTGTCTACAGTCCTACATCAACCTCCAGTGTCTACAGTCCTACATCAACCTCCAGTGTCTACAGTCCACATCAACCTCCAGTGTCTACAGTCCACATCAACCTCCAGTGTCTACAGTCCACATCAACCTCCAGTGTCTACAGTCCTACATCAACCTCCAGTGTCTACAGTCCACATCAACCTCCAGTGTCTAGTCCACATCAACCTCCAGTGTCTACAGTCATACATCAACCTCCAGTGGCTACAGTCCTACATCAACCTCCAGTGTCTACATCAACCTCCAGAGTCTACAGTCCACATCAAACTCCAGTGTCTACAGTCCACATCAACCTCCAGTGTCTACAGTCATACATCAACCTCCAGTGTCTACAGTCCACATCAAACTCCAGTGTCTACAGTCCTACATCAACCTCCAGTGACTACAGTCTACATCAACCTCCAGTGGCTACAGTCCTACATCAACCTCCAGTGACTACAGTCTACATCAAACTCCAGTGTCTACAGTCCTACATCAACCTCCAGTGGCTACAGTCCTACATCAACCTCCAGTGTCTACATCAACCTCCATAGTCTACAGTCCACATCAAACTCCAGTGTCTACAGTCCACATCAACCTCCAGTGTCTACAGTCATACATCAACCTCCAGTGTCTACAGTCCACATCAAACTCCAGTGTCTACAGTCCTACATCAACCTCCAGTGACTACAGTCTACATCAACCTCCAGTGGCTACAGTCCTACATCAACCTCCAGTGACTACAGTCTACATCAACCTCCAGGGGATTGTGATGTAATACTAATACCCGTACTGTAAGCCCCAGAGACAGAAAATAAATACTATTCAAACACACACACACACACATTCAAATGCACTTTCAATAAAGTTGAAATTGATACGATTTCATTTGATGCATTTTGATAGAAAAATACCAGTGATCTTACTCAGTACTGACAGATAAACGTTGTGATAGAAGACCAGTGATCTTACTCAGTACCGACAGATAAACGTTGTGATAGAAGAAGACCAGTGATCTTACTCAGTACTCACAGATAAACGTTGTGATAGAAGAAGACCAGTGATCTTACTCAGTACTGACAGATAAACGTTGTGATAGAAGAAGACCAGTGATCTTACTCAGTACTGACAGATAAACGTTGTGATAGAAGAAGACCAGTGATCTTACTCAGTACTGACAGATAAACGTTGTGATAGAAGAAGACCAGTGATCTTACTCAGTACTGACAGATAAACGTTGTGATAGAAGACCAGTGATCTTACTCAGTACTGACAGATAAATGTTGTGATAGAAGAAGACCAGTGATCTTACTCAGTACTGACAGATAAACGTTGTGATAGAAGACCAGTGATCTTACTCAGTACTGACAGATAAACGTTGTGATAGAAGAAGACCAGTGATCTTACTCAGTACTGACAGATAAACGTTGTAATGAACTTTGTACAGCTGGATTATAAAGCCTCAATAAAACATGTCTTCATATAAACAGTAGCGTTTAAAATGTTCAAAACGTAAAAAAATCCACATTCAAAGTTAGATATTTATGTGAACATTCGATGGAATCCTATTTGTCTGAAAACAACCTTAGTAAAACACAAATTTGTTTTAGATGTGAGACAAAAAAGTGAAACTCAATAGAATCTGTCAGTCACACAGCCTTGTAGAGACACATACAGTACTGTACACAGCCTCCTGAACATACAACTCACTGGTACAGAAAATCACCAAGTAGTCAGTGATTAAAAAGTCTGATATCAATAAGTAACTGAAAAGGGGGTGAGGACAACAGCCCCCCATGTCAAAGAAGAAGTACACGTCTCATCATTTGCAGAATGTAGTGCACTACTCACTCGTTGTTGCTGTTGTTTGTACAGTTTATCTCTACTGTCAACTGTTCAGTCTTCTGATCCAGTAGAAGAAGACCAGTGTCGAAAAAATCAGGATGTCAACAGAAGAGAGAGTAACACAACTAACCAACTCCCAGCAGTTCAGTGCCTGTTTATCTGTTAGTACTGAGTAAGATCACACACCACAAAGGGCTGCACAGGAGTGTGAGACTGTGTGTGTGTTTTTGGCGACAGAGGAGATTGCGTTCGAATTAGACACACACACACACACAAATCTAACTCGCAACCCCAACTATTCTAGAAATGTGTGGGTTGTGCAACAGCCACAATATGCTAGTTGGATTGACAGTTGAATAGTAAACAAGACTCAGGACTATTTGAAGACCCCTTGCTGGGTTCCTAAAAGGACACCTCTTGGCTCCATCTATCTCACCCATCTCTAACATTAATATGATAGGAATACTATTTTGTTTTATTTAACAAGACAAGCCAGTTAAGAACAAATTCTTATTTTCTATGACAGCCTAGGAACAGTGGGTTAACTGCCTTGTTCAGGGGCAGAAGAGCAGAATTTTACTTTGTCAGCTCGGTGATTTGATCTTCCAACCTTTCGGTTACTAGTCCAACGCTCTAACCACTAGGCTACCTGCCGCCCGACATTGACTGAAAGGGTCGATTTAGATTAACCTGTTGATAAGGGGAATATATATTAGTTTGACGTTGGGACTCAAATTAGTCATGTGATCTTGTGTATGTTGTCTAGTCAGTGCCTCACCTTAACTCCTAGCTACAGGCTAGTCAGTGCCTCACCTTAACTCCTAGCTACAGGCTAGTCAGTGAAGTCTATGAGACACTTAGCATAGCTAGTAGTGGGACTGTTTTGAGTTGAGTTTCACAGGGTAACATTGATCACAAGTGCTTGAAAAGTAATGGAATTGCTTCATTTTACCACACAGAGGTTTGTATTTCAGAGCCGGTATTTTAGAAGAGGTGATTGGACTCAAGTAGTCAAAAAGAAAAGGTGTTTGGGTGTGTCCTTCTAGCCATCGGAGCTGCTCGCCTGTTGGCTAAAGCTCAGGGTCACATTTAAATAGAAATGTTACAAATAGAGTGGAAGATAGAAATGCTACAAATTGAGTGGAAGATATACATGTCAGAAATAGAGTGGCAGATAGAAATGCCACAAATAGAGTGGTAGATAGAAATGCCACAAATAGTGGTAAATAGAAATGCTACAAAAAGAGTGGAAGATAGAAATGCCACAAATAGAATGGTAGATAGAAATGCCACAAATAGAGTGGTAGCTAGAAATGCCACAAATAGAGTAGAAGATAGAAATGCCACAAATAGAGTGGAAGATAGAAATGCCACAAATAGAGTGGTAGATAGAAATGCCACAAATAGAGTGGAAGATATAAATGCCACAAATAGAGTGGTAGATAGAAATGCCGCAGACATGATGCCTTACTCTACAGAGAGTCTGTTCTACCCAATATACTGTATTTCTATCTGTACGATCCACATCGTTGTGCTCTATTGAACGCAGCCCTGGTCAAGGTGAAGGAGGCTATGTCAGCCAGTCAGTGGATATGATTTGTTGACTCTATTTGGAAAGCCCTTTCTGATTATTACCCTCTATGTGTCTAGGTTGTGACAAGTCTTTTACCCTAGGAAAACAACTTCAATTTAGCCAAACTGCTAGCTAAGTACTTCCACTAAATAGTTTGATTCCAACTGTGCTGGTAAACACATCAATCTTCTATGTGTTCCTGTCTGCTCCTAACCCCATTGAGTTGGATGAGCTAATTGCATTCTCAGTGTAGACTAACGAGGCTGCAGCTAGGAGAGAACACACTTAATTACAGTGGAAATGCAAAACACCAGAGTTTCCTGGAACCCATAGACTTCTTGTGCCATTACCACAAACATTCCGAAATGAGTAAATGGGTTCTTCAGCTGTCGACATTCAGCTGTCCCAATACGAGAACCCTTTAAAGAACCCTTTTTGATTCCAGGTAGAAGCTTTATGGGTTCCATGTAGAACCCTTTCTACATAGGGTTCTACCTGGAACCAAAAATGGTTCTACCTGGAACAAAAAAGGGTTCTACCTGGAATCTAAAAGGGTTCTCCTATGGGGACAGCTGAAGAACCTATGGGGACAGCTGAAGAATACTGTGACAGGTATTATTAATAAATTAATCATTCAGAGACAAATTATTAAAAATATTCAAATCAAACATGATTGATTACTTGATTGATTGACATTTACAGTATTTGTATCAAGCGATTGGAGCATCACAAATTCAGCCTTCAACAGACAGTGTGAAAGACTATTTTGAAGTCTGCTGAAGGAACACAATATTAACAACACTCACATGTTAAGCTCTTCATTTTGGTCAGAGTGAACGTATCAGTTTGGTCAGAGTGACCATCGCTCCAAAATCAGGAATATCAGGAATGTTTTGTACAAGCCTTAGACCCCGGAATGTGAATGTTGCGTGTATATGTGTGCGTGTGTGTGTATATTTGTGTGTATGTGTGTTTGTGTGTGTGTGTGTATATGTGTGTTTGTGTGTGTGTGTGTATATGTGTGCGTGTGTGTGTGTTTGTGTGTGTGTGTGTATATGTGTGTGTGTTTGTGTGTGTGTGTATATGTGTGTGTGTGTATATGTGTGTGTGTATGTGTGTGTGTGTGTATATGTGTGTGTGTGTGTATATGTGTGTGAGTGTGTATATGATGTGTGTGTGTGTGTGTGTGTGTGTGTGTGTGTGTGTGTGTGTGTGTGTGTGTGTGTGTGTGTGTGTGTGTGTGTGTGTGTGTGTGTGTATATGTGTGTATATGTGTGTATATGTGTGTGTGTTTGTGTACAGTCGTGTCTAAAAGTTTTGAGAATGACACAAATATTAATTTCCACAAAGTTTGCTGCTTCAGTGTCTTTAGATATTTTTGTCAGATGTTACTATGGAATACTGAAGTATAATTACAAGCATTTCATAAGTGTCAAAGGCTTTTATTGACAATTACATGAAGTTGATGGAAAGAGTCAATATTTGCAGTGTTGACCCTTCTTTTTCAAGACCTCTGCCATCCGCCCTGGCATGCTGTCAATTAACTTCTGGGCCACATCCTGACTGATGGCAGCCCATTCTTGCATAATCAATGCTTGGAGTTAGTCAGAATTTGTGGGTTTGTGTTTGTCCACCCCCCTCTTGAGGATTGACCACAAGTTCTCAATGGGATCAAGATTCCTGGCCATGGACCCAAAATATCTATGTTTTGTTCCCCGAGACACTTAATTATCACTTTTGCCTTATGGCAAGGTGCTCCATCATGCTGGAAAATGCATTTTTTTGTCACCAAACTGTTCCTGGATGGTTGGGAGAAGTTGCCTTTGGAGGATGTGTTGGTACCATTCTTTATTCATGGCTGTGTTCTTAGGAAAAATTGTGAGAAAGCCCACTGCCTTGGCTGAGAAGCATCCCCACACATGGCATGACACAGGACTGATGGTAGCGCTCACCTTCTCTTCTCCGGACAAGCTTTTTTCCGGATGCCCCAAACAACCGGAAAGGGGATTCATCAGAGAAAATGACTTTACCCCAGTCCTCAGCAGTCCAATCCCTGTACCTTTTGCAGAATATCAGTCTGTCCCTGATGTTTTTCCTGGAGAGAAGTGGCTTCTTTGCTGCCCTTTTTGACACCAGGCCATCCTCCAAAAGTCTTCGCCTCACTGTGCGTGCAGATGCACTCACACCTGCCTGCTGCCATTCCTGAGCAAGCTCTGTACTGATGGTGCTCCGATCCCGCAGCTGAATCAACTTTAGGAGACGGTCCTGGCGCTTGCTGGACTTTCTTGGGCGCCCTGAAGCCTTCTTCACAACAATTGAACCGCTCTCCTTGAAGTTCTTGAGGATCCGATAAATGGTTGATTTAGGTGCAATCTTACTGGCAGCAATATCCTTGCCTGTGAAGCCCTTTTTGTGCAAAGCAATGATGACGACACATGTTTCCTTGCAGGTAACCATGGTAGACAGAGGAAGAACAATGATTCCAAGCACAACCCTCCTTTTGAAGCTTCCAGTCTGTAATTCGAACTCAATCAGCATGACAGAGTGATCTCCAGCCTTGTCCTCGTCAACACTCACACCTGTGTTAATGAGAGAATCACTGACATGACGTCAGCTGGTCCTTTTGTGGCAGGGTTGAAATGCAGTGGAAATGTTTTTTGGGGATTTAGTTCATTTGCAATTAATTGCAATTTATCTGATCACTCTTCATGACATTCTGGAGTATGTGCAAATTGCCATCATACAAACTGAGGCAGCAGACTTGTGTGTGTGTGTGTGTGTGTGTGTGTGTGTGTGTGTGTGTGTGTGTGTGTGTGTGTGTGTGTGTGTATATGTGTGCGTGTGTGTGTGTGTGTGTGTACGTGTGTTTGTGTGTGTGTTTGTGTGTGTATATGTGTGTGTGTATATGCGTGTTTGTGTGTGTGTGTGTGTGTTTCTGCATGTGCATGTATGTGTGTGTGTGTGTTTCTGCATGTGCATGTATGTGTGTGTGTGTGTTTCTGCATGTGCATGTATGTGTGTGTGTGTGTGTGTATATGTGTGCGTGTGTGTGTGTGTGTGTGCGTACGTGTGTTTGTGTGTGTGTTTGTGTGTGTATATGTGTGTGTGTATATGCGTGTGTGTGTGTGTGTGTGTTTCTGCATGTGCATGTATGTGTGTGTGTGTGTGTATATGTGTGCATGTATGTGTGTGTGTGTGTGTGCTCCTGTAGCTTTACAGTCCACTACAAACACCAGAGGAGTGTAATGAAACTGAAGACACATCCTAGACATGACACCATATCCTTCCCTGTCATTCTGACAATCACACAAAGTAAAGCATGCTATTTTTCTAATTAAGAATAAATATACTGAAGGAAGAAAATAGAAATAGTGTATCTAATCAATGTCCCCTTCTCACAGAACAGCAAAAAATAGCCAAGGAGTAGAAATGATAAGACTGTCTTATCCACTAAGTAGAACAGAACTTGGTTCTGGCATTTCTTTACCAACAGGTATGATATCTACATCTCAACTGGAACCTCAACATAAACCTCAGGGTTGGAGGGTAATTAATATGACTTAATACATGGGACAACTTGGGTTGACATACCTGGTGCTGGAGATTAGGGATAGCTCTATTAGGGCTTTGATTCTCTCTCTCTCTCTCTCTCTCTCTCTCTCTCTCTCTCTCTCTCTCTCTCTCTCTCTCTCTCTCTCTGCAAAGGACACCCAGCAGCCAGTCTATAGACTCAAACAGCCTTTTGTTGTGTGTCTGACTACAGTATGTAGAGATACTTGGAGTTGGTTGGTGTGTATGTGTGGCCATACATGGTAGGTTAACTTCTGAATGTTCCTCCTGGTCATTTTAGGAGGCGGTACCACGGAGTGTGGGGCCATTAAGTCATTAACACCTCCTGGACTTTACAAAGGGAGTGGTGTGTGGTCCCAACTGTATATTGTTACAACAATATGAACGTATTTGTGTCCTTAATGTAAACAATGTGTGTAAGACCATCAACAACAGTGTATGACCAAAAAACGTCTGTGTGAAGGTATCCCAATTTGTACAACGGATAGTTCCGGCCACACGATATGATTGGTTGAGAGGAGTTTGAAGCAACCACATCATGAAATCATAGTGTACATCAGGGAAAAGGGATTATTCCTGTATGCATGCCAAGTGGCTGTACTCACCATCCATAGTGTCCTCACAATGCTGGTTGAGGTTCTCATAGGAGTCCCAGCGGATTAGAGCATCTTGGGTATTGTAGTCCACTGAGACAGTGGGCCCATTCTCCAAGTGGTCCATCCCTGGGGGAAAAAAACACATACAGAGGGGTCAAAGAAAATGTCAAAGCCATACTCATACAATAGGAGGTAGTGTCTGTCATCTTCAACACGTTTCTGTTTTTGAATGAGCGTTAATTTTTTAATTTGCTTGGAGAAAATGGCCGCCAAGAAGAGGAGTAGGTACGCTTACCATTGATTTTTTCTGGGCCAAAGGAAAAGACAAACTCCACCTTTCCAAAATCTGGGAATCTGTCATCTGGTTTGAGGATGAGAAAAGATAATAAAATGTGTCTATGTTTAAAGCAATGACGGGAGATTGCAAATAGGTTTGACATGCAATATGCAGAAAAATTAAATATGATGGAATTTAAGACTCCTTAATACTCCGTTCACATAGAAACCCTTTATGCAGCAGTATTCAAAACGTAACTTTGGAAAAAGTATGGAATATATTTTTTATGACGATCATATATAGTCGGATCATCATCATGGCACAACAGTTTCACGTTTTCAGTCAAATCTTTGTTTCTCAATTCTCTTCATGGTATGCATTATGCTGGAAATGTTTGTTTTTTTAGGGGACATTTAGGAATATCTTCCTTACCCTTGAAGGTCTCATCGAGCTCATCCTTGCCAAAGACGATTCCCAAGTTGTGCACAGCGCATGTATGGAACTGCACCCGGAAGATCACATCCCGCTGTGGGCTTCGGAAGCGCTTGTGGTAACACTTCAGCTGCGGTGGATAGGAAGATAGATGTAGTCTTTAAAGACGTCTTTCTGGTTTCTGGGTTTCTGTTACTGAATCCCAAAAAGAGATGACGTCATAGATTTCATGTTGCTCAAGTCACAAAGTTTACCTCAGAAACCTTCATTGACTTTATGTTACTTTCACAGTGTTCAGATCACTAGGACAACTGGAAAACATGTCAAAGCATTTGAAGGGGGAAATTATTTAGCTTGGAGTTTTGCCATTTTGGAACCATTCCATTCGTTCCATTGTACTGGGCAAATTAAATCAAGCACAGACATATGTTTTTGATCCAGATCTGACACACAGTACAGTGTCATTGTACTGGTGGCAGGTAGCCTAGTGGTTAGAGTGTTGGACTAGTGATTGAAAGGTTGCAAGATTGAATCCCTGAGCTGACAAGGTAAAAATCTGTTGTACTGCCCCTGAACAAGGCAGTTAACCCACTGTTCCTAGGCTGTCATTGAAAAAAGGAATTTGTTCTTAACTGACTTGCCTAGTTAAATAAAGGTAAAAAAGTTTGAAATAGCAGCTTGATTCACAGCAAAATCCTTCAGGGCATCTGGCAGTGTACTAGAGAAAGCAGCTCTGTAAATGTATGGTCTGCCTTCCCAAACAAGAACAGTATTATCCAGACCATTGCTATCCACACAAGAGCCTTGTAAACTCAAACCCTACAAAATAAACTCTTCACCCTGGCTAGGGGTTGGCTAGATCTTTTACAAGGACCTCACATTTACAGGTACTCAAGGAATATTTAGCTTTGTGCTATGCCCAAATGACACACTGCACTTGAACTATGGCTGAACTGGGGAACGGGTGAATGTACTGAGCAACTTTCAGGGTGCATATACGCCTGAAGAACAACTCAATTGGACTGGAATTATCATTAATTGAGCCTCAAAATAACCCTGATAGGATATGGGTCAGGTTCATTTAGCCTCATAACCCTGATAGGATATGGGTCAGGTTCATTTAGCCTCATAACCCTGATAGGATATGGGTCAGGTTCATTTAGCCTTCTAACCCTGATAGGATATGGATCAGGTTCATTTAGCCTCATAACCCCGATAGGATATGGGTCAGGTTCATTTAGCCTCATAACCCTGATAGGATATGTGTCAGGTTCATTTAGCCTCATAACCCTGATAGGATATGGGTCAGGTTCATTTAGCCTCATAACCCTGATAGGATATGGGTCAGGTTCATTTAGCCTCATAACCCTGATAGGATATGGGTCAGGTTCATTTAGCCTCCTAACCCTGATAGGATATGGATCAGGTTCATTTAGCCTCATAACCCCGATAGGATATGTGTCAGGTTCATTTAGCCTCATAACCCTGATAGGATATGGGTCAGGTTCATTTAGCCTCATAACCCTGATAGGATATGGGTCAGGTTCATTTAGCCTCATAACCCTGATAGGATATGGGTCAGGTTCATTAGGAAGAAAATGGAGACAGCAGGGAAGGAATACCTGGAATAGTCTCATCAGAAACATTCATTTGCAAAACATTTTAAAACCCTTTCTGTTACATGCCCTAATGCATGTCAATGATCTATTCACTTATTTTCAGACATTGTTGGCCTCAACAGCCTCTGTTCGTCATGGCAATAATACATTGCTTTGGTGTAAATATTACACATCTAGCCTGGTTAAACCAAGCTGAACGCTGGGCTCAACCTAGGTGAAGTGAAACAATGCACAGCGTTTAGCCTGGTAAAATGTCTGCGGCACATGACGGAAACGTTCACTTCCATGGACCAGCCTTCCTCAGCTGTGATTAAGCCATTGGGTATAAGTTGAAGGAACTAAAAAAAAAATATTATTTGCAGAGACAGAAGCAAAACAAACAACTGTAGATGAGGAAAGAGAGGAAACAAATGGCCTGTGGCTGTTGTGTGGCATCATGGGATATGTATTCCTCCCACAGGGGTTCTGGGGGGGGACAATGCTAGTGAGCCTAGTTTGAGGAGAAGCGGAAGAAAAACACACAATGACAAACTGATTCAGAATGTCCTTCAATATGAAATATGGTATAATAAAAGCAAAGAAACATGTTGACAGCAATTCGGACATGATACAAGTTTAGATAGTTGGCTAGACTAACTAGACTAACCAATGCCCACTGGGCACAGACATCAGTTCAACGTCTAGTTTTGATTTACATTTGGTTGAGTTGTCAAGTAAAGTGAGTTCAACAAAAAAATTCACCATGTCATTGGATTTAGGTTAAAGTTAGGTGAAAATCATATGAAATTCCCTTACGTCGATGACTTTATGCAAATCCAATCAGTTTTTCACGTTGATTCAACGTCATCACATATATTTTTGTTGTTTCCGTAAAAATTACGTAAAAACAACGTTGATTAAACCAGTTTTTGCCCAGTGGGAGGCTACTTGAGTAACTGTCAGTGAAATATAATAATACTTTTTTTTTTTTTATGAGAGAGGTCCTGACCTCAGTGTCTTCATATGTAGCTACAGGCCTGCTGCTACAGTGTTAAACGGTATTGCCTTCGGTGAGTGCTTCTTTTAAATTGCCTTGATTTGTACATGCCAAATGAATCAGCGGCTGATAGCCTAGGACACTGAAGCTACATGTCTCTGTGTCTGTGCTGAAGAGGAGAATGGACAACAAAGTATTCTTCTTCTTCTTGTCTTAAAACTCTAATAAAAACTTGAATATTTCCAGCTTGGTCTTGAAGAAGACGTCATTTTGACATGCTAGTTTACAGCCTGGATATCGTGTGCTAATGAGGGTAGTTAAACTGAGGTACAGGGCTCATGCAAACTGTCCTCTAGTTTTACAGCCCTGCTGTTTTATTAATGGGAACTATAAAAGTCTTAAGGACAAACATACTGTATTTGGACACAATGTATTTGGACTCAAAAGTTGCGAAAATAAATTAACGACAGAGGTCAATCCACTATCTCCTAATTTCGAAGGGGAATAATACATTACCATACTACACACTCCCAAAGGCTATGTACAGTACATGTCATACTTCTCCATGTCACTCAGCGAGGAGCTGATGGTTCTTACCAGAATGTCCCCCTTCAGCAGCAGGCCAGGCTCAATGGTGATGCAGACACTGGTCTGGCTGTCTCCCTGGACACTGCTGGAAACACACACACAGAGCCTTGTGAACACACCACACCATCACGCTATCAACCAACACACACAACGAACCACCACTCCACACCAAACACAGAAACACAAAAACATGTCATACTCTCTTGAACACACCACCGCTATAAACACACACACAAACACACACACACACGAGTTACTGTTTTGAACGTGACACCAAACACAGATGCACACCTCTTTTACACGCATCAGTTAGCTAAACGTATGATCAGTGTAGTAGATCTTGACCACTATGCTCTGGCTGAGGGTAAGTTTCTGGTTGAGGGTAACAATCTGGTTGAGAATAATGTTATGGCTGAGAGTAATGTTCTGGATGGGGGTAATGTTCTGGTTGAGGGTAATGTTCTGGCTGAGGGAAATGTTCTGGCTGAGGGTAATGGTCTGGCTGTGGGTAATGTTCTGGTTGAGGGTAATGTTCTGGCTGAGGGTAATGGTCTGGCTGTGGGTAATGTTCTGGTTGAGGGTAATGTTCTGGCTGAGGGTAATGTTATGGCTGAGGGTAATGGTCTGGCTGTGGGTAATGTTTTGATTGAGGGTAATGTTCTGGCTGAGGGTAATGTTCTGGCTGAAGGTGATGGTGTGACGGAGGGAAATGTTCTGGCTGAGGGTAATGTTCTGGCTGAAGGGAATGTTCTGGCTGAGGGTAACGTTCTGGTCGAGGGTAATGTTCCGGCTGAGGGTAATGTTCTGGCTGAGGGTAAAGTTCTGGCTGAAAGTAATGTTCTGGCTGAGGGTAATGTTCTGAATGAGGGTAATGTTCTGGCTGAGGGTAATGTTCTGGTTGACAAACACAGGTACACACCAATTGGGTATGCACATATGCGTGAGCACACACACAGACACAGACAGACACACACACACACACACACACCCACACAAGATTTAGATAGATATACGGATATTATGGAGACTTGATTGGAAAAACAGTGAGATGCAGGAAATATACATACACTGCTCAAAAAAATAAAGGGAACACTTAAACAACACAATGTAACTCCAAGTCAATCACACTTCTGTGAAATCAAACTGTCCACTTAGGAAGCAACACTGATTGACAATAAACTTCACATGCTGTTGTGCAAATGGAATAGACAACAGGTGTAAATTATAGGCAATTAGCAAGACACCCCCAATAAAGGAGTGGTTCTGAAGGTGGTGACCACAGACCACTTCTCAGTTCCTATGCTTCCTGGCTGATGTTTTGGTCACTTTTGAATGCTGGCGGTGCTTTCACTCTAGTGGTAGCATGAGACGGAGTCTACAACCCACACAAGTGGCTCAGGTAGTGCAGCTCATCCAGGATGGCACATCAATGCGAGCTGTGGCAAGAAGGTTTGCTGTGTCTGTCAGCGTAGTGTCCAGAGCATGGAGGCGCTACCAGGAGACAGGCCAGTACATCAGGAGACGTGGAGGAGGCCGTAGGAGGGCAACAACCCAGCAGCAGGACCACTACCTCCACCTTTGTGCAAGGAGGAGCACTGCCAGAGCCCTGCAAAATGACCTCCAGCAGGCCACAAATGTGCATGTGTCTGCTCAAACGCTCAGAAACAGACTCCATGAGGGTGGTATGAGGGCCCAACGCCCACAGGTGGGGTTGTGCTTACAGCCCAACACCGTGCAGGACGTTTGGCATTTGCCAGAGAACACCAAGATTGGCAAATTCGCCACTGGCGCCCTGTGCTCTTCACAGATGAAAGCAGGTTCACACTGAGCACGTGACAGACGTGACAGAGTCTGGAGACGCCGTGGAGAACGTTCTGCTGCCTGCAACATCCTCCAGCATGACCGGTTTGGCGGTGGGTCAGTCATGGTGTGGGGTGGCATTTCTTTGGGGGGCCGCACAGCCCTCCATGTGCTCGCCAGAGGTAGCCTGACTGCCATTAGGTACCGAGATGAGATCCTTAGACCCCTTGTGAGACCATATGCTGGTGCGGTTGGCCCTGGGTTCCTCCTAATGCAAGACAATGCTAGACCTCATGTGGCTGGAGTGTGTCAGCAGTTCCTGCAAGAGGAAGGCATTGATGCTAAGGACTGGCCCGCCCGTTCCCCAGACCTGAATCCAATTGAGCACATCTGGGACATCATGTCTCGCTCCATCCACCAACGCCACGTTGCACCACAGACTGTCCAGGAGTTGGCGGATGCTTTAGTCCAGGTCTGGGAGGAGATCCCTCAGGAGACCATCCGCCACCTCATCAGGAGCATGCCCAGGCGTTGTAGGGAGGTCATTCAGGCACTTGGAGGCCACACACACTACTGAGCCTCATTTTGACTTGTTTTAAGGACATTACATCAAAGTTGGATCAGCCTGTAGTGTGGTTTTCCACTTTAATTTTGAGTGTGACTCCAAATCCAGACCTCCATGGGTTGATAAATTTGATTTCCATTGATAATTTTTGTGTGATTTTGTTGTCAGCACATTCAACTATGTAAAGAAAAAAGTATTTAATAAGATTATTTCATTCATTCAGATCTATGATGTGTTATTTTAGTGTTCCCTTTATTTTTTTGAGCAGTGTATATACATACATGGAGATACAGGGAAAGAACATTTGTTTTAATGCATAGACAAGGAAGGAAGGAAAGAAGGAAGGGAAAGTGGAGGAGTACCACCCGGGGTGCTGGCATCTGTGGGCATAACTTCCTGTGTGCTCAAACGTCTGCTTTAAGCGGTATAATCCATCACTGCCTGCCCGGGCCTGGGAAGATGTAGGGGTCCTTCAGCAAGGCCCTGGGGCATCCACACACATCCCTGTCTACTTATTTCACTGGCTCCTCCAGTTACTAATAACACTACTACTGATCATAACACTAGGCTGGCACAGCTGAGGCAGGGGAACTAGAGACTGGGCCTGGGGACCTAGAGACTGGGGCTGTGGAACTAGAGACTAGGGCTGGGGAACTAGAGAATGGGGAACTAGAATTTGGGGCTGGAGAACTAGAGACTGGGGCTGTGGAACTAGAGACTAGAGCAGGGGAACTAGAGAATGGGGCTGGGGAATTAGAGAATGGGGAACTACAATTTGGGGCTGGAGAACTAGAGACTGGGGCTGTGGAACTAGAGACTAGAGCAGGGGAACTAGAGAATGGGGCTGGGGAATTAGAGAATGGGGAACTAGAATTTGGGGCTGGAGAACTAGAGACTGGGGCTGGGGAACTAGAGAATGGGGAACTAGAATTTGGGTCTGGAGAACTAGAGACTGGGGCTGTGGAACTAGAGACTAGAGCAGGGGAACTAGAGAATGGGGCTGGGGAACTAGAGAATGGGGCAGGGAAACTAGGAAATGGGGCTGGGGAACTAGAGAATGGGGCTGGGGAACTAGAGAATGGGGCTGGGAAACTAGAGACGGGAGTTGGGGAGCTAGAGCTGCGGAACTAGAGACTGGGGCTAGGGCACTAGAGACTGAGCCTGGGGAAATACAGACTGGGGAACTAAAGACTGGGGAACTAGAGACTGGGACTGGGGAACTAGAGACTGGGTCTGGGGAACTAAGGACTGTGGAACTAGAACCTGGGGCTGGGGAACTAGAGACTGGGGCTGGGGAACTACAGACTAGGGCTGGGAAACTAGAGACTGGGGCTGGGGAAATAGAGACTGGGGAACTAGAACCTGGGACTGGGGCTGGGGAACTAGAGACTGGGGCTGGGGAACTACAGACTGGGGCTGGGGAACTAGAGACTGGGGAACTAGAACCTGGGGCTGGGAAACTAGAGACTGGGGCTGGGGAACTACAGACTGGGGAACTAGAGACTGGGGCTGGGGAACAACAGACTGGGGCTGGGGAAATAGAGACTGGGGAACTAGAACCTGGGACTGGGGCTGGGGAACTACAGACTGGGAAACTAGAACCTGGGGCTGGGAAACTAGAGACTTGTTCTGGGGAACTACAGACTGGGGCTGGGGAACTACAGACTGGGGCTGGGGAACTAGAGACTGGGGCTGGGGAACTAGAGACTTGGGCTGGGGTACTAGAGACTGGGGCTGGGGAACTAGAGACTGGGACTGGGGAACTAGAGGCTGGGACTGGGGAACTACAGACTGGGACTGGGGAACTACAGACTGGGGTTGGGTAACTAGAGACTGGGGAACAAGAACCTGGGGCTGGGAAACTAGAGACTGGGACTGGGGAACTAGAGACTGGGTTCTGGGGAACTAGAGACTGAGGCTGGGGAACTAGAGACTGGGGCTGGGTAACTAGAGACTGGGGCTGTGCAACTAGAGACTAGGGCTGGGGAACTAGAACCTGGGGATGGGAAACTAGAGACTGGGGTTGGAGAACTAGAGACTGGAGCTGGGGAACTAGAGAATGGGGCTGAGGAACTACAGACTGGGGCTAGGCAACTAGAGACTGTGGCAGGGGAACTAGAGACTGAGCAAGCAGCACACGAGACTGGAGCTGGGGAACTATAGACTGGGGCTGGGGAACAAGAGACTGGGGCTGTGGAAGTAGAGACTGGGGCTGTGAAACTAGAGACTGGGGCTGGGGAACTAGAGACTGTGGCTGGGGAACTAGAGACTGGGGCTGGGGAACTAGAGACTGGGTCTGGGGTACTAGAGACTGGGGAACTAGAGACTGGGTCTGGGAAACAAGAGACTGGGGCTGGGGAACTAGAGACTGGGGCTGGGGAACTAGAGACTGGGGCTGTGGAACTAGAGACTGGGGATGGGGAACTAGAGACTGGGAAGGGGAACTAGAGACTGAGGCTGGGGAACTAGATACTGGGTCTGGGGAACTAGAGACTGGGTCTGGGGAACTAGAGACTGGGTCTGGGGAACTAGAGACTGGGTCTGGGGAACTAGAGACTGGGGCTGGGGAACTACAGACTGGGGCTGGGGAACTACAGACTGGGGCTGGGGAAATGTCAGAATGGGGCTGGGGAACTAGAGACTGGGGAACTAACTAGGGATTGGAGAACTAAAGACTGGGCCTGGGGAACTAGAACCTGGGGCTGGGGAACTACAGACTGGGGCTGGGCAACTAGAGACTGAGGCAGGGGAACTAGAGACTGGGGCTGGGGAACTACAGACTGGAGCTTGGGAACTACAGACTGGGGTACAAGAGACTGGGGAACTAGAGACTGGGGCTGGGGAACAACAGACTGGGGCTGGGGAACTACAGACAGAGGAACAAGAGACTGGGGAACTAGAGACTGGGAATTGGGAGCTAGAGACTGGGGCTGGGGACCTACAGACTGGGGCTGGGGACCTACAGACTGGGGCTGGGGAACTAGAGACTGGGGCTGGGGAACTAGAGACTGAGGCTGGGGAACTAGAACCTGGGGCTGGGGAACTACAGACTGGGGCTGGGCAACTAGAGACTGAGGCAGGGGAACTAGAGACTGGGGCTGGGGAACTAGAGACAGGGGCTGGGGTACTAGAGACTGGGGAACTAGAGACCGGGGCTGGGGAACTAGAGACTGGGGAACTAGAGACCTGGGCTGGGGAACACGAGACTGGGGCTGGGGAGCAAGAGACTGGGGCTGTAGAACTAGAGACTGGGGCTGTGGAACTAGAGACTGGGGCTGGGGAGCTAGAGACTGGGGCTGGGAACTAGAGACTGGGGCTGGAGCACAAGAGGCTGGGGCTGGGGAACTAGAGACTGAGGCTGGGGAACTAGAGACTAGGGCTGGGGAACTAGAGACTGAGGATGGGGAACAAGAGACTGGGGCTGGGGAACTAGAGACGGGGGCTGGGGACCTAAACACTGGGGAACTACAGACAGGGGCTGGGGAACTACAGACTAGGGCTGAGGAACAAGAGACTGGGGCAGTGGAACTAGAGACTGGGGCTGTGGAACTAGAGACTGGGTATGGGGAACTAGAGACTGGGGCTGGGGAACTACAGACTAGGGCTGGGGAACTACAGACTGAGGCTGGGGAGGCCAGCTAAACATAATAACGTGTGGCAAGCGCACAATGGATTTACTGGTGTAAACTGTGTGTGTGTGTGTGTGTATATGTGTGTGTGTACTTACTAGATCCCAGATGTGTAGACTGGCTGCATGGCCTGGTAGATCTTGAGGAAAGGGCGACAACCTGAAAAGCCATCACAGAACACTGAGTAAGTGTGCATGCGTGTGTGTGTATGCACATGTGTGTGTGTGTTAGTGTCAACTCTCACCTCCTTTGGACTCAAAGTTGGGGATGCCGTGCATGATGACGTGGTGAAGGAACAGGGGTTTGTTGTTGATCTTGATATGCCCAGAAAGAAGACCGCTAAAGTACTGTACATACCTGGGGGAAAGACAGGAGAGACAGAGAGAGAGAGAGAGAGAGAGAGAGAGAGAGAGAGAGAGAGAGAGAGAGAGAGAGAGAGAGAGAGAGAGAGAGAGAGAGAGAGAGAGAGAGAGAGAGAGGATAAGGCAAGGGAGAACAGTTGCGAGAGATAAACTGGACATGCTATCTCTACTTATGACCTTTGCAAAGACAACAACAGAAGCTTACATCATGCATAGTCACATTCATCTACGGATGAATCAGACATTGCCTTAACCCTATAAATTAGGATGCAAAAGGACAAGGTGGCAGCCGTTGCCCTACAGAAAATGTCAACAAATTGAAAGAAAGACAAATAGAGTGGTTTGGAGAGTAAGGTGAACTCTATTGGTCTAGTATCTCACTTCACTCTGGGGCCAAAGTCATAAAGAGACAAGAAACAGGAAATGATAGTGGGTCAAAGAGGAAGCAGAGAGGTCAGACAGGAATGGAAGGGAAACTGACCTCTTCTGAGACGGCTGACCCACAGGAAGTACTTTGTCTTCATAGAACCTCTTCATGGCGAACCTGTCCAGGGCCTGGTCGGCACTAAACACAAACAGACAAACATCTCGTCAGAACTTGTACCCACACATATTTTACAGTAGTGTTTTTGCAGACGTGACTGTATAGTATTCACTGTTGTGTTTTTCCAGATATGACTGTAGTATAATATGGTATTTACTGTAGTGTTTTTGTGGACATGACTGTAGAATAATATGATATTTACTGTAGTGTTTTTGTGGACATGACTGAAATAAACTATAGTATTCACTATAGTGTTTTGCGGACATGACTGTAGTATATTGTAGCAACACTTGCCGACTACGGCTAGCTAACATGGCAAAACTACCAGACTATGCCTACTGTTTAATGAGTGAAACATCTCAACCAGAACATAAGAAACACAGGTTTGAAAATAAGTACAGCATTGTTTGTCACCGTTTTTGGACATCTTGTGAACTTGGTCAGCTGAATATCTGCGAAAGCACAGAAGTAATTTGGTGTACTCTTGTTAATGTGTTATTTATCTGTGTTGGTCCCATGTTTCATGAGCCGAAATAAAATAACCCAGAAATGTTCTATCAAATTTTGTGCACACATTTGTTTACATCCCTGTTAGTGAGCATTTCTCTTTCGCCAACATAATGCATCCACCTGACAGGTGTGGTATATCAAGAAGCTGATTAAACAGCATGATCATTACACAGGTGCACCTTGTGCTGGGCACAATAAAAGGCCACTCAAAAATGTGCAGTTTTGTCACACAACACAATGCCACAGACGTCTCAAGTTTTGAAAGAGCATGCAATTGGCATGCTGTTGCCAGATAATTTAATGTTAATTTCTCTACCATAATCAGCTTCCAACATCTTTTTAGAGAATTTGCCAGTACATTCAATCGGCTTCAAAACCGCAGAACAAATGTGTAACCACGCATGCACAACCAAAGAATTTCTGCACCAACTGTCAGAAACAGTCTCAGGGAAGCTCATCTGCGTGCTCGTCGTCCTCACCAGGGTCTTAACCTGACTGCAGTTTGGCGCCGTAACCGACTTCAGTGGGCAAATGCTTACCTTTGATTGCCACTGGCACGCTGGAGAAGTGTGCTTTTCACGGATTAATCCCGGTTTCAACTGTACCAGGTAGATGGCGGGCGTCGTGTGGGCGAGCAGTTTGCTGATGTCAACATTGTGAACAGAGTGCCCCACGGTGGCGGTGGGGTGATGGTATGGGCAGACATTAACTGCGGACAACGAACTCAATTGCATTTTATCTATGTCAATTTGAATAAATATAGATACCGTGAGGCCCATAGATGCCATTCATCTGCCGCCATCACCTCATGTTATAAGAACCCCTCCTCCCAGCTGCCCACTGCACTGAGGCTAGGAAACACTGTCACCACCGATCTACGGCTGGCCATGCTTTCCACCTGGCTACCCCTACCCCGGGTCAACAGCTCTGCACCCCCCACAGCAACTTGCCCAAGCCTCCCCCATTTCTCCTTCACCCCAAACCAGATAGCTGATGTTCTGAAAGAGCTGCAAAATATGGA
The DNA here is from genome assembly GCA_030435695.1 of Brachymystax lenok tsinlingensis. NCBI lineage: Eukaryota > Metazoa > Chordata > Actinopteri > Salmoniformes > Salmonidae > Brachymystax > Brachymystax lenok. The sequence goes on along the minus strand of CM059781.1, from coordinate 8,241,836 downwards.
CCCCTACAAATCAGCTGGGCTAGACAATCTGGACCCTCTCTTTCTAAAATTATCCGCCGCAATTGTTGCAACCCCTATTACTAGCCTGTTCAACCTCTCCTTTGTATCGTCTGAGATCCCCATAGATTGGAAAGCTGCCATGGTCATCCCCCTCTTCAAAGGGGGAGACACTCTACACCCAAACTATTACAGACCTATATCTATCCTACCCTGCCTTTCTAAGGTCTTCGAAAGCCAAGTAAACAAACAGATCACAGACCATTTCGAATCCCACCGTACCTTCTCCGCTATGCAATCTGGCTTCCGAGCTGGTCATGGGTGCATCTCAGCCACGCTCAATGTCCTAAACGATATCATAACCGCCATCAATAAAAGACAATACTGTGCAGCCGTATTCATCAACCTGGCCAAAGCTTTCGACTCTGTCAATCACCCCTTTCTTATTGGCAGACTCAATAACCTTGGTTTCTCAAATGACTGCCTCGCCTGGTTCACCAACTACTTCTCAGACAGAGTTCAGTGTGTCACATCGGAGGGCCTGTTGTCCGGACCTCTGACAGTCTCTATGGGGGTGCCACAGGGTTAAATTCTTGGGCAGACTCTTTTCTCTGTATACATCAATGATGTCGCTCTTGCTGCTGGTGATTCTCTGATCCACCTCTATGCAGATGCCAGATACTGGGGTGACTTTGCACCCCAGTATCTCTACTTGCACATCTTCTCCACATCTATCACTCCAGTGTTAAATTGCTAAATAGAAATTCTTTCACCACATTGGCCTATTTATTGCCTTACCTCCCTAATCTTACTACATTAGCACACACTGTATATAGACTTTTTCTATTGCGTTATTGACTGTACGTGTGTTTATTCCATGTGTAACTCGGTGTTGATTGTGTCGCACTGCTTTGATTTATCTTGGCCAGGTCGCAGTTGTAAATGAGAACTTGTTCTCAATTGGCCTACCTGGTTAAATAAAGGTGAAAAAAATAAAACAAATGTTTCAGCATGATAATGCACGGCCCCATGTCGCAAGGATCTGTACACAATTCCTGGAAGCTGAAAATGTCACAGTTCTTCCATGCCCTGCATATTCACCAGACATGTTACCCATTGAGCATGTTTGGGATGCTCTGGATCGACATGTACGACAGCGTGTTCCTGCCAATATCCAGCAACTTCGCACAGCCATTGAAGAGGAGTGGGACAACATTCCACAGGCCACAATCAACAGCCTGATAAACTCTATGTGAAGGATATCTGTCTATGTGAAGGATATCTAATTTATTTTCAATTGACTGATTTCCTTATATGAACTGTAACTGAGGAAAATCTTTGTAATTGTTGCATGTTGCGATTATATTTTTGTTCAGTGTACAGTAGTCATGGCTGCACAACACTACAGTGAATACTACAGTGTACTACAGTCATGTCTGCTAAAACACTACAGTGAATACTATAGTATACATTTTTAAATGTTTATTTATGTAGCAGATGCACTTATCCAGAGCGACTTACAGGAGCAATTCAGGTTAAGTGCATTGCTCAAGGGCACATCGACCTTTCGGTTACTGGCCCAACGCCCTTACCTGCCAGGCTACCTGCTGCCCCAGTGAATACTATAGTATACTACAGTAAAGTACGCAAAAATATAAATATATGTATACTATGAATATAGTAATACTACAGTATTTAGACCATAGTACACTAAAAGTTTTTTTTTTATGTGGGCATAGCGCTCAGTCATATCTATAGACCTTTTCAAAGGACCCTATTTTAACTATGTTAAAAAAGTGACGCTAGTGTCAAGAGACTGTGACCCCCAATACATCCAACGCCCAATACATCCAACGCCCAATACATCCAATGGTCCAATACATCCAATGGCCCCAATACATCCAACGCCCAATACATCCAACGCCCAATACATCCAACGCCCAATACATCCAACGGCCCAAATACATCCAATGCCCAATACATTCAATGGTCCAATACATCCAATGGCCCAATACATCCAACGCCCAATACATCCAATGGTCCAATACATCCAATGGCCCCAATACATCCAACGCCCAATACATCCAACGCCCAATACATCCAATGGCCCAAATACATCCAACGCCCAATACATCCAACGCCCAATACATCCAATGGCCCCAATACATCCAATGGCCCCAATACATCCAACGCCCAATACATCCAATGGTCCAATACATCCAATGGCCTCAATACATCCAACGCCCAATACATCCAACGCCCAATACATCCAACGCCCAATACATCCAATGGCCCAAATACATCCAACGCCCAATACATCCAACACCCAATACATCCAGTGGCCCCAATACATGCAACGCCCAATACATCCAACGCCCAATACATCCAATGGTCCAATACATCCAATGGCCCCAATACATCCAGCGCCCAATACATCCAATGGCCCAATACATCCAACGCCCAATACATCCAATGGCTCAATACATTCAATGGCCCAATACATCCAATGGCCCCAATTCATCCGAATGGCCCAATACATCCAATGGCCCAATACATCCAATGGCTCAATACATCCAATGGCTCAATACATCCAATGGCCCAATACATCCAATGGCCCCAATACATCCAATGGCTCAATACATCCAATGGCCCAATACATCCAATGGCTCAATACATCCAATGGCCCCAATACATCCAATGGCCCAATACATCCAACGCCCAATACATCCAATGGCCCAATACATCCAATGGCCCCAATTCATCCAATGGCCCAATACATCCAATGGCCTAATACATCCAATGGCCCAATACATCCAATGGCTCAATACATTCAATGGCCCAATACATCCAATGGCCCCAATTCATCCGAATGGCCCAATACATCCAATGGCCCAATACATCCAATGGCTCAATACATCCAATGGCCCAATACATCCAATGGCTCAATACATCCAATGGCCCAATACATCCAATGGCTCAATACATCCAATGGCCCAATACATCCAATGGCCCAATACATCCAATGGCCCAATATATCCAATGGCTCAATACATCCAATGGCCCAATACATCCAATGGCCCCAATACATCCAATGGCTCAATACATCCAATGGCCCAATACATCCAATAGCCCCAATACATCCAATGGCCCAATACATCCAATGACCCAATAGCAAATAGAGGAAAACTAAGAAAGCTGCTCTTCTTTGCGGACGTTGTCATTTTAGTGAACTCACAGTGTTGTCTTGCTTTATCTGCATTGACTTAATTAGGGCCTGCTTTGTTTTAAAAAAAAAGAGCCTGAAAAGTGGTACACTGTGTACTGTACACAGTTTTCACGTGTTGGGTAAGGAGGGGCAATGCAATGATCAGTGGATAACATGAATCGTGTGACTCTTCATCATCTGCTTATTTGTTGACTGTCCTACTCTTCTCTATGGTTCTAAAGTTGACGTGACTCTTTCTCTCTATTGCTCCCTCTCACCTCTCTCTCCCCCTCTCTCAACCCTCTTTTTCTCTCCTCTTTCTTACTCCCCTCTTTCTCGCTATCCCCCCTCTCTCACCAGTCTCTCACCCCCCCTCGCTCTCTCTCTCTCTCTCTCTCCCTCTTTCTCTTCTCTCTCTCTCTCACTCCCCTCTTTCTACTCTCTCTCTCTCTCCCTCTCTCTCTCTCTCTCACTCCCCTCTTTCTCTCTCACCCTCTCTATAGCACCCCCCCGCCCTCTCTCTCTGTCTGTCTTGTGTGTTGTGCTGTTAAGGGTGATGATTTATGTGTTTACCTGGCTGATATGTTGCTGTAATGCATGTATGCTGCCACCACCACTCCTGTTCGCCCTCGGTTCCCCTGCAGAGACAACATCAAACAAGGATTACCAATCAGGAAGTATTGCTTTCACATAATGGTCATTCAGAAGATATCTATTGGGAAGCAAAGGACGGCCTGAGAAAGCCGTCTACTGTCTCTGAGCAGCATAAACCGTACAAAGGGTCTGATACTGTATGTATATTACAGCAGCATTGTTTCTCAACATGCTTGAGAAGGGCTTTAGTTAGCACAGTACAGTATCACACAGTATCTCACCTTGTTGTGTATCACTACTACATTGTGACTGTCTGCACTCAGCCAGGTGTCCATGGCCTTACAGATACTGCAGATCTTATCCAGGGCAGGAGCGTGGTGGTCGGGCCAGCCAAAGTCCAACACCTTTGGGTTGAGCTGGTTGATGTCACAGCGTTTCTCGCTGAGGTTGAAGAGCTGAAAGAGCAACGTGTTTCATCTTATATATTTCCTTTTTATTTTGTTTCCTTCTACTGAGAGAAAAATGACGGAGGGCAAGCTGATCCTAGATCAGTGTCTACAGGGGCATTGGAGAGGGTAAGCTGATACTAGGTCAGTGTCTACAGGGGCATTGTAGAGGGTAAGCTGGTCCTAGATCAGTGTCTACAGGGGCATTGTAGAGGGTAAGCTGATCCTAGATCAGTGTTTACAGGAGCAACTTCAGGATGATACTGATCTACAGTCAGCTTTGTGTTTTCCCCCCTTAAAGGTAAAGCCTATGAATTGGTAGGGTGAGCTGATCCTAGATCAGTGGCGTGGCCCTCACCAGGTAGTTATCTTGGTGTTTGGAGCGCAGCATGGAAGCCACCTCGCGGAGGTTTGCAGAGTAGCTGATATCATCCACAGAGCTGGAGAAGGAGACTGAGATGATCCTCTCAGTGATGTAGACCAGGTCCAACTCATAGTTCTCTTCCAGGGCCTGCAGCAGACTCACACTCCTGAGGGAGGGAAAACATTTTACACTTTCCATGACAATAAATCTTTGTGAATTAAATTAATTAAATTGTAGGGCGGTAAGGAGATCTTCCATCACAAGTTGAATCACAAGTTGAAGATAGTTGACTACTTTTATTAACTTTATTGCATTACTTTGGCAACATCGTCTCTTTCATGCCAATTAAACATATTTTGAATTTGAGAGAGAGAGAGAGAGAGAGAGAGAGAGAGAGACAGACAGACAGACAGACATCAGAGGGACCACATGCCATATCATGGTAGGACAGATGGAATGAGATGGAATCCAGCGCCATCCAAAAGCATAATCTATACATCCTACTATCTGCAACTGACTGAAAAGTGTTCAGTCTTTGCTAAATCCCATTTCCTGAGGACAGGATATCACTAAATCAATGTGGGGTCACGGTAGCTTCCAAACTCCAGCTGCTGTTCAGTACATTAAACACACACACACACAGACACACACACACCAGTCAGTACACTAAACACACACTGCACGTTTCGTTTGGATCCACTCAGACAAAAAGAGAATGGAGATGAAAATATGTTGCATTCAGTGAGTGTACAGCTCAGGAGACCAAACAAAACATTTTGGTCACTTGATAGGAATCTAGCATATTCTGGGCAGAGCAGAGAGAGAGCGACCACATAACTTTTCACAATCTGGTGTGTCTGGACCTTAATCAGGAGTGAGTCTAAAACAGACTGGGAGAGCGTATGACTCAGGGAGAGAGTCTACTAGGAATATTTCCCACGTTTCAACTCTGGAGTGCCGACTTTGAGGATATTGCTCATGAGTCTTCTACGAGGAAATACACTGGTTTTACAGTGCAAACATGCAATACATCTGGCACTATGAGAAAGTTATTAGTCACCAGGAACAGGCAAAGCGATACATGCCAAATTTTCTCTACTAAACACAAATACAATGTGCTTCCTTCATTTCTCTCTCTCCTTCTCTTAGTATATGCCTCATCCAGTCTGTTCTCTTAGTATAGGCCTCATCCAGTCTGTTCTCTTAGTATAGGCCTCATCCAGTCTGTTCTCTTAGTATAGGCCTCATCCAGTCTGTTCTCTTAGTATAGGCCTCATCCAGTCTGTTCTCTAAGTATATGCCTCATCCAGTCTGTTCTCTTAGTATATGCCTCATCGAGTCTCTTCTCTTAGTATAGGCCTCATCCAGTCTGTTCTCTTAGTATAGGCCTCATCTAGTCTGTTCTCTTAGTATATGCCTCATCCAGTCTGTTCTCTTAGTATAGGCCTCATCCAGTCTGTTCTCTTGCCATCTTTCAGTCTTTCTCTCCCTCTCTCTTTACCTAACTCCTCACTACTCTTGTAGAGGGTATACTGATAGAATGGAGGTTTGGTTCTCCTGATTCAGAGGGGTTGGGTTAAATACGGAAGACACATTTCAGTTGAATGCATTCAGTTGTACAACTGAATAGGTATCCCCTTTCCCTCCAGACACCAGCATGCACTGGGCGCCAATCTGCTTCTCATCAGCGCTGCCACGGAGCTACAGGCCAGAACTACAGCCTTCTTTCACTTTATCAGCCCAGCGCAAATCTCTCCACGCTCAATTACGAAGCTGCACCGATCACCTTCACGCATTTAAACAAACACAGCCGGTGAAACAGATCCCCTCTATCACTGATAACCAATGCACGATACAAGTCCCATTTAGCATGTGATGAGGAGAATATATGTGAATATGTGTGATGATGCATTACGGTGTGTGTGTTTCTTTGAGGGCAATGTGTCGGCTATGTGAAGAGCCATATGGAGTACATGATTGGTTTGAACTGTATCCTTGGTTTTGTGGGGGAAAGCCCTCAACGCTTTATACAGCTGTGTCATTATTAAAATCCTCACTTCTGTTGTATATTTGTCTTGCAGTATAATACCTCATCGCTACACCACCTCATCTTTACACCACCTCATCTCTACACCAACTCATCTCTACACCACCTCATCTCTACACCACCTCATCTCTACACCACCTCATCTCTACACCAACTCATCTCTACACCACCTCATATCTACGCCACCTCATCTCTACACTAGATCACCTCTTCTCTACGCTACCTCATCTCTACACCACCTCATCTCTACACTACCTAGTGGTTAGAGCGTTGGGCCAGTAACTGAAAGGTTGCAAGATCGAATCCCCGAGCTGACAAGGTAAAAATCTGTCATTCTGCCCCTGAACAAGGCAGTTAACCCACTGTTCCTAGGCCGTCATTGTAAATAAGAATTTGTTCTTAACTGACTTGCCTAGTTATATAAAGGTTAAATAAATCTCTACACAAGTAAAGCACAAACTGACAGCTTATGTAATGCCAGGAAGAACCTCATCTCTACACCAACTCATCTCTACACCACCTCATCTCTACACCACCTCATCTCTACACCACCTCATCTCTACACCACCTCATTTCTACGCCGCCTCATCTCTACACTACGCCACCTCATCTCTACACTACACCACCTCTTCTCTACGCCACCTCATCTCTACACTACACCACCTCTTCTCTAAGCTACCTCATCTCTACACCACCTCATCTCTACACTACCTAGTGGTTAGAGCGTTGGGCCAGTAACTGAAAGGTTGCAAGATTGAATCCCCGAGCTGACAAGGAAAAAATCTGTCGTTCTGCCCCTGAACAAGGCAGTTAACCCACTGTTCCTAGGCCATCATTGTAAATAAGAATTTGTTCTTAACTGACTTGCCTAGTTAAATAAAGGTTAAATAAATCTCTACACAAGTAAAGCACAAACTGACAGCAAACTGACAGCCAGGAAGAATATGACACAGAAAAGAGTAGCCTATCTGGATGTCTGAATGGCTATTTCAGGTTTAACTACAGGGCTTGCTGGTTAGCTAGAGGTTGTTCCCTTGACACAAATGGACAATTTCAACTGCTGCCTGCCGCTTGCCTCTCACAATGGGAATGCATCATATTCGGAGCTGTGTAAAAATATCTAACAAACGGTCTCAGATATCTCCCAAAAGTGCCCAGCAGTGCTATATTACATTACTGCTTCCCCCTTTTTTGGCAAGAAAAAAAAAAAGAGTAATGTACTCAAAATAAAATAAATAAGTTCTGCACATCTACAGCTGTACCAATAGTAGACGCAAGCGTTCTTGGTGGGGTTAATGTGAACAACTTATAGGTCCTGTCAGTAAAACATGGACCAAGGCCTGCTATCCCATTGTGTGTAGGAGCGATTGAAGGAGGAGGATGGAGTGAGCCATAAAATGAACTGCACAGAGAGATCCATAGGGAGTGAGACTACTTTCATCTTTTCATTGCTACCCCTTTTCAAGGTTCTTCATATTGGTGAAAGACGGGAACTTAAACCATTTCAAAGTCCCAGTGTGAGGACTTTTGTTTCCCTGTTGGTGTTGGCTAGGAATGGGGAGAGGAGGAGATGAGATGAGAGATGAGATGAGAGAGGAGGAGAAGAGATGAGAGAGGAGGAGATGAGATGAGAGAGGAGGAGATGAGATGAGAGATGAGGAGAGGAGATGAGAGATGAGGAGAGGAGAAGAGAGAACACAAGAACAGAACACAACAGAATAGAACACAACACAACAGAACACAACAGAATCAAACACAACAGAACAGAACACAACAGAATCAAACACAACAGAACACAACACAATACAACAGAACAGAACACAACACAACAGAACACAACAGAACATAACCGAACACAACAGAAGATGAAGTGTTGATGAAGACTTGATGAATCAATGAGGATGTAAAAGCTATGGCGAATCATAGTCAACCCTGCTGTACACCATGTTATAAAAAGAGCTTACCTTGATGGTCTGCGTGGAGACTCCATACTCTTGGAGGACTTTGTGGAGCCCTGAAACATAAGCAGACAAGGAAGACATGAGTCATTATAGCAAACATTCTCAATAGTGAGACTGCGTAGGTAGATGTCAAACCCCCACATGCAGTTATGCTGGTTTGACAGTGAGAAAGCCAAAGCACCCCAAATGCCCTTTAACTCATAAATCACCAAAAGTTTTTCTTTCTCACACATTGTGTTGGTGTGAGTGTATGTTTTTGGGGCAGACCCATGGGCGATTATCATAATAAGCACACATAACACACATTCAGTATCCACTCATAAACACTACCAACACACATTCAGGATCCACCCATAAACACTACCAACACACATTCAGTATCCACCCATAAACACTACCAACACACATTCAGCATCCACCCATTAACACTACCAACACACATTCAGGTCCACCCATAAACACTATCAACACACATTCAGTATCCACCCATAAACACTACCAACACACATTCAGTATCCACCCATAAACACCACCAGCACACATTCAGGATCCACCCATAAACACCACCAACACACATTCAGTATCCACCCATAAACACTACCAACACACATTCAGGATCCACCCATAAACAAAACCAACACACATTCAGGATCCACCCATAAACACCACCAACACACATTCAGGATCCACCCATAAACACTACCAACACACATTCAGTATCCACCCATAAACACTACCAACACACATTCAGGATCCACCCATAAACACCACCAACACACATTCAGGTCCACCCATAAACACTATCAACACACATTCAGGATCCACCCATAAACACCACCAACACACATTCAGGATCCACCCATAAACACTATCAACACACATTCAGGATCCACCCATAAACACTACCAACACACATTCAGTATCCACCCATAAACACCACCAGCACACATTCAGGATCCACCCATAAACACCACCAACACACATTCAGTATCCACCCATAAACACTACCAACACACATTCAGGATCCACCCATAAACACCACCAACACACATTCAGGATCCACCCATAAACACTACCTACACACATTCAGGATCCACCCAGAGCAATCATTTGGTATGAGTTCTTCGGAGTGTACAGTAGGTAACATATTGTAGCTTACCATTTTAATTATGTCTCTTTGGCTGCCCTTCCATCTACTCCCATAAAGGTCAGAGGTCAAAGAGGCTTATACATTTCTCTGAGGGGATGTCACATGAGCGCAGGAGGGGAGACCTATTGTTATCCATCATCATCATACAATACTTCAGTCTGGCTAACCACACCAGTTCTTAGATCTCTGCCTTTCTCTATACCTCTACCCGTCTTCTCTCTCTCTCTCTCTCTCTCTCTCTCTCTGTGTCTCTCAATTCAATTCAATTTGCGGGTAGCCTATTCTCATCAAAAAGGTCTCTGAAAGGGTTTCAAAGTTGGGGAAATGACACTCTCTAATTGTTTTATATTTTTTACATTTTGTCAGGAAATGCAGCTCTGTCTTTTGTACTGCTGTGGTGCAGTGGTTGCACAGCCTTTCCTCTACAGGGAGCCAGGTTTTCCTGTGTCTACCCTTCTCAATGGCAAGGCTGTGCTCACTGAGCCTGTACTCTGTCAAGGTTTTTCTAAGGTTTTGATCAGTAACCATGGTCAAATAGTTTACCATGGTGTACTGTCGATTTAGGGCCAGATAGCACTACATTTTGCTTTGTGCCTGTGTTTCCAAATAAGTAATGTAGTTTTGTTTAGTGTTTTGACTGTGTTGTAATTTGGTTTATCTGATTGATATGAATATGTCTGCAGCCCCTTTGGTTACTTTGTGTTCCTGCCGAGTGGGTTTGGATCGAGAGAGCTATGGCGAGAGAGCGAGAGAGAGAGAGATGGAGAGAGATGGAGAGAGACAGATAGAGAGAGAGAGAAATGGAGAGAGAGAGCAAGAAAGAGAAAGAGGGACAGATAGAGGGAAAAAGACAGATAGAGGGAGAGAGAGTGAGACATCAGAGGGACCACATGCCATATCATGGTAGGACAAATGTTAAAACAAAACAAACAGTAACTGCCTACATCTTGATGACGAATAACTAATAGAGCCTAGGAAGTTGAATTGTGAAAAAGTGTTAATTAGTCCAAAACATCGCCTGCTGCCTGGGAAGCTGACTATACAGCCTAAACTTTAGGAGCAATGGCGTTGTGATCACTAATAAAAGAAGCAAGTTGATATGATTTGAGTGGTATTTCTCTCCTAAGTAAAATATGATTGACTAGCAAAGAAACAAGAAAGTATAATTATTTATTCTCCATAACATACAACAAAACACTCCAAGACCAAATGTGGACATTGAGCAATAAAAAGGGGAGGGTGACGAGTGGGGGTCTCTGTGGAACCCTGATCAAAACCATCTGGGAGCCTGGCTTTACAAGCAGGCCTTACAAATTAACCATCAGAGAGAACGAAGGAGGGAGGGAGAGGGAAAGAAAAAGTTGCACAACAAAAGACCTTGAACAGGACATGAGGAAAAATAGGAAACTCAGACAAAAAAACGCAGAAGAGACACAAGAGAATAGAACAGGAATTGACGGACATTCCTGTAGCTTACCTTGCTCCCTTTTCCAGGTACCCCTCAACTCTCCCTCCTCCCCGCATGCCCGCCCGCCCTCCCTCCATCCCTTCTTTCCTACCTTCCTAAACAGGTAGCCCGTACTCCATCGCCAGGCCCCATGGAGGGAGGACAGACGTCTTCGCAGGGACCCTCCCCGGTTCATCTCAGGAGAGGAGTGAAACTCTCTCTCTCTTTCCTTTTCTCTCTGTCCTGTTCCACCCTCCTTCACAAAACTCTAATTTTCTCTTCCAGTGGAGGAAGAAGACAAAATGCCTAGCCTCCAACTCCATAAGACTCCACAGAGTGCTTGCTCTCTTTCACTCCGAGTTTGTTTCCTCCCTCCCTCCCTCCCTCCCTCCCTCCCCTCCCTCCCTCCCTCCCTCCCTCCCTCCCTCCCTCCCTCCCTCCCTCACACACACATCCTCTCTCCTCTCTTTCTCTCTCCAAACCTTTCTTCCCTCCTTCCATCTGTATCTCGTCATCTTTCCCCTCTCAGTCCCTACCTCTCCTTTCCTCACCTCCAAACTGTGATTTGGGATCGCTACGGTCCCATGTTCTTTCCTTCCCTGGGCTTAGACCCCCGTCAGCCGACTCGCCACCTTCATCCACTCTCTTCCTGCTCTTCATGAATTCCTTTGTGGACGTGTGTGTGTGTGTGTTTGTAAATCACGAAGGGTTCTCTTACCTGTGTGGCACGATTAAAGTATAGTTGTTGATGAGGCTACTTGAGGGTAAACTAACTACAGTCCAGACTGTCACAGTAACAACTGAATGAAGTCAGAGACAACAGCAACACCTTTGGCTTTCCATGGAATTCACAGATGACCCTATCCTGGCCTAATCTCCTATGATGTGATACTTCAATTATTGTTCAACATTTGTCCTGGAGCTTATGGCCTAGTCAAGGTAGAGGACAAACAAATGTGTAAACAGAAAAACAAACACTAACAGAGAACAGAGAAGTGGGTCTTGTGCATGTAGTCATATGATAAGGGGCTGTCCCTGAGAGACTGAGGGGCCCAGTAACAGTAGTGGGGCTGAAAGACTTCAGTGCAACCACAGAGCTAATGCCCATGACCGGCCCTAGACGCTACACGCCCCATGATGCTTTGGTTCTTGGCAGCCACTTCCTTGTTCATCTGTACAGACTTCAATTATGCCCTCAGCTGTCAAAGCACACACACACAAACGCAGGTACAGAGACGCACACATACACACAAACCTCCCCCCAACCACCCCCACCACCCCATAGTCCACCAAACTTCACGCCAACAACCCCCACCACCCCACACTCCACCAAACCCCCAACCACCCCCACCCCACCTCACACTCCACCAAACCCCCCAACCACCCCCACCCCACCTCACACTCCACCAAACCTCTCCCCAACAACCCCCACCCCACCTCACACTCCACCAAACCTCCCCCAACCACCCCACCTCACACTCCACCAAACCTCCCCCAACCACCCCACCTCACACTCCACCAAACTTCCCCCAACCACCCCACCTCACACTCCACCAAACCTCCCCCAACCACCCCACCTCACACTCCACCAAACTTCCCCAACCACCCCACCTCACACTCCACCAAACATCCCCCAACCCACCCCACACTCCACCAAACATCTCCCCATCCACCCCCAACCCACCACCTCACACTCCACCAAACATCTCCCCATCCCCCCCCAACCCACCACCTCACACTCCACCAAACTTCCCCCCAACCACCCCCACCCCACCTCACACTCCACCAAACTTCACGCCAACACAAATGGAGCCCTGAAGATGGACCCCTTCCTCCCCTTCATCCCCCCTCCTCCTCCTCCTCCTCCTCCTCCTCCTCCTCCTCAGACAGACAGACAGACAGACATATCCTCAGTCTATTTGTTTGAGGGATGTAAAACAGGATGTCGATAGATCAGGGGGATTTGGCCCACAGTGAGTCTACATTAAATTAAACACGGGATGCCAGCGGTTTAAGCGGTTTAAGCCCCCGACTTCAATGATTGAATCATAGCTATCTGATTACATCTAAGCTGTAGCGGAGTCTAAATGCATATTTTTGAGCCAAATGGGATTCCAAGTTGTAGTCAGACTAGACGTACTGTATCTGTCGTTTATCATTTTGTTCGTCTGATTCATCCAGTTATGCAGTGTGTGTGTGTGTGTATGCGCGCGCGCGCGCGCGTGTGTGTGTGTGTGTGTGTGTGTGTGTGTGTGTGTGTGTGTGTGTGTGTGTGTGTGTGTGTGTGTGTGTGTGTGGTCTTTGTTTGGCATCAGCTGAAAGGGGTTGAGGGCCCTCTGTCATTTTGTTTGGATAGGAGAAATGTATTTATACAGTAGACAGAAGATAAACTCACTATTTTACCTGTGGAATTGTGAAATGTAACTACAGCGTACACACATAGAAGCACACACAAACAATATACTAGCTATACAGTACACACAATATACTAGACATACATATAGTACACACACAATATACTAGCTATACACATAGTACACACAATATACTAGTTATACATACAGTACACACAATATACTAGCTATACATATAGTACACACAATATACTAGATATACATACAGTACACACAATATACTAGATATACATACAGTACACACAATACACTATTTACACATACAGTACACATACAATATCCTAGCTATACATTCAGGGCACACAATATACTAGATATACATACAGTACACACGCACAATATACTAGCTATACAGTAAACACAATATACTAGATATACATACAGTACACATACACTATACTAGCTATACATATAGTACACACAATATACTAGCTATACATACAGTACACACAATATACTAGCCATACATACAGTACACACAATATACTAGCTATACATATAGTACCCACAATATACTAGATATACATACAGTACACACAATATACTAGATATACATACAGTACACACAATACACTATTTACACATACAGTACGCATACAATATCCTAGCTATACATACAGTACACACAATGCACTAGCTATACATTCAGGGCACACAATATACTAGATATACATACAGTACACACACACAATATACTAGCTATACAGTACACACAATATACTAGATATACATACAGTACACATACAATATACTAGCTATACATATAGTACACACAATATACTAGCTATACATACAGTACACATACAATATACTAGCTATACATATAGTACACACTATACTAGCTATACATACAGTACACACACAATATACTAGCTATACACACAGTACACACAATACACTAGCTACACATACAGTACACATACAATATCCTAGCTATACATACAGAACACACAATAAACTATCTATACACACAATATACTAGCTATACATACAGTACACACACAATATACTAGCTATATACACAGTACACACACAATATACTAGCTATACACACAGTACACATACAATATACTAGTTATACATACAGTACACTCAAGCATTTCCACATTTCTGTATGCATGCTTCCAAAGGAACGTACAGATAAAAAAGCCAGCACACACAGGCACACACAGGCACACACAGACACACACAGAGCCACACAGACACACACAGAGCCACATAAAGACACACACAGAGCGACATACAGACACACACAGTGCCACACACAGACACACACAGAGCCACATAAAGACACACACAGAGCGACATACAGACACACACAGTGCCACACACAGACACACACAGAGCCACACAGACACACACAGAGCCACATAAAGACACACACAGAGCGACATACAGACACACACAGTGCCACACACAGACACACACAGAGCCACATAAAGACACACACAGAGCGACATACAGACACACACAGTGCCACACACAGACACACACAGAGCCACACAGACACACACAGAGCCACATAAAGACACACACAGAGCGACATACAGACACACACAGTGCCACACACAGACACACACAGAGCCACACAGACACACACACATATAGACACACACACACACACACACAGAGACACACACAGAGACACACATAGAGACACACACACACACACACACATATTTGGGTAGTGGTTTATTTCCCTCTTTAAATATTGGCTGTGTCTTGGCTTTGGGTGGTGAGTCCCAATCTGTAACATGATACTTCCTTTCTCAGACTAAGTAAGACCCAGTCGAAACATGACAGGATGTGTAAAAGGCAGTCTATGCTGTATGCTGGGATAGGTAACTCACATGGCTGGCTCTGAACTGGATACACACCATTAAACAAGCATACACATTCAAACATAACAACCAAAAAATACGTGGACAAAAAAATGAACTAGTAGTAGCAACTGATACAGACCATATAATGGAACAATGATAGAAATACCCTGGTTGTGTGTTTCATTACTCCCTGTGTGTGTGTGTATTTGTGTGTGTGTGTGTGTGTGTGTGGGTGTGTATGTGTGTGCACACTGTATTCATATGTTCAGTTTGGGTGTGTTTATGTGTATTTGCTTCTGTGCTTTTGTGAACGAACACAGTAGATTAGTGTGTATTTACAGTATATTATGCATATAGCCTTTGTTTCTACCTGAGCAACATGGTCAAGAGCTGCCAGGCTTGGTATCACAATGACAATTACACAATGACATTAACACAATGACAATAACACGATAACATTAACACAATGACAATAACACAATGACAACAACACAATGACAATAACACGTTGATAACAACACAATGACATTAACACGATGACAACAACACAATGACATTAACATGATGATAACAACACAATGACAATAACACGATGATAACAACACAATGACATTAACACAATGACATTAACATGATGATAACAACACAATGAAATTAACACAATGACAATAACACGATGACATTAACACGATGATAACAACACAATGACAATAACACGATGACAATAACACGATGATAACAACACAATGACAATAACACGATGACATTAACACGATGATAACAACACAATGACAATAACACAATGACAATAACACGATGATAACAACACAATGACACTAACACAATGACATTAACATGATGATAACAACACAATGAAATTAACACGATGACAATAACACAATGATATTAACACAATGACAATAACATGATGACAATAACACGATGATAACAACACAATGACAATAACACAATGCCAATAACACGATGATAACAACACAATGACATTAACACAATGACATTATCACGATGATAACAACACAATGACATTAACACGATGACAATAACACGATGATAACAACACAATGACATTAACACGATGATAACAACACGATGACAATAACAAGATGACAATAACATGATGATAACAACACAATGACATTAACACGATGATAACAACACAATGACAATAACACGATGACAATAACACGATGATAACAACACGATGACAATAACACGATGACAACAACACAATGACATTAACACGATGATAACAACACAATGACAATAACATGATAATAACAACACAATGACATTAACACGATGATAACAACACAATGACAATAACACGATGATAACAACACAATGACATTAACACGATGACAATAACCCGATAACATTAACACAATGACAATAACACGATGATAACAACACAATGACAATAACACGATGATTACAACACAATGACATTATCACGATGATAACAACACAATGACAATAACATGATAATAACAACACAATGACAATAACACGATGATAACAACACAATGACAATAACACGATGATAACAACACAATGACAATAACACGATGATAACAACACAATGACATTAACACAATGACATTAACATGATGATAACAACACAATGAAATTAACACGATGACAATAACCCGATAACATTAACACAATGACAATAACACGATGATAACAACACAATGACAATAACAAGATGATAACAACACAATGACATTAACACGATGACAATAACCCGATAACATTAACACAATGACAATAACACGATGATTACAACACAATGACAGTAACACGATGATTACAACACAATGACAATAACACGATGATAACAACACAATGACAATAACAAGATGACAATAACACGATAACATTAACACAATGACAATAACACGATGATAACAACACAATGACAATAACAAGATGACAACAACACAATGACAATAACACAATGACATTAACACAATGACAATAACACAATGACAATAAAGCAATGACAATAAAACAATGACAATAACACAATGACAATAACAAGATTACAGTAACACGATGACAATAACACGATGATAACAACACGATGATAACAACACAATGACAATAACACAACGACAATAACACAATGACAATAACAAGATGACAATAACACGATGATAACAACACAATGACAATAACACAATGACAATAAAACAACAACAATAACACAATGACAATAACACAATGACAATAACACAATGGAGCAATAGCATCCCCAATACCTCTTTTAATGGTTTGAGGTGTTTAGCTAGAAACAATAACACACACACACACACACACACACACAGATAGAGCTCAGACTCACCAAGGTTTCTACATGCTTCAGGGGGATGTCGTTACCAGGTGCCTAGAAGGGTGAAAGAAGGAAGAGAGAGAGAGGGAGAGAGAGAGAGAGAGAGAGAGAGAGAGAGAGAGAGAGAGAGAGAGAGAGAGAGAGAGAGAGAGAGAGAGAGAGAGAGAGAGAGAGAGAGAGGGAGAGAGGGAGAGAGGGAGAGGGAGAGAGGGAGAGAGGGAGAGAGAGGAGGAGAGAGGAAGAGAAAAGTTCAGACTACTGTAAATACAGTACACAACCTGTAATGTGGAGGTTTGGTTGTGATTATACGTAGGGCTGTTGCGGTGACCGTATTACCGCCACACTGGCGGTCACGAGTCATGAAGGCAGTCAAATTCCACGTGACTGTTTAGTCACGATAAATAGGTTTCTCCAAGCTCTGATGCTGCTGATGGTCATTAGTAGCCTTACAAACTTGCTAACTGCCTGGTACTCAGCACTTTATTGTCCCTCTAATCACTCTGACATCAATGCAAATGTATTAGAAAATCTAATCAAACACTTCATGAGAGACCATGAGCTCCTGTTGCGCAACATTTCAATAGGCTATGGAATTGCGGGAGAAAACAGAGTGATGGCCTCTACTAGGCTAGGCCTACTACTCAACTTTCCTAATATTAAGCACATTGCTTATCTTTACAACAGGAGTATAGCCTACCTGGCTGGTATGAAAATAAACCACGGGGAAAGCGTCCTCCATTCGCTATTTAAGTGAATAGATGACATGTATTTTTCCCCGCTGCAACTGTTTTGATACAGGTGCATGATAATGGTCCATCCTAAATCAAATCAAATTTCCCACATATATTATTTCGAATATGTAAAGACAAGATTAAATCAAGAATAGTCTGATGGGTGACAGTATTAGCCTATCACTTGTGAATGATATATTATCACTTGTGAATGATGCCCAGCATAAGAAATAATGCCTTTTTTTTGCTACTTTTTCTAATCATAGTCGCACACCTCAAGTAGCCTAGCCCATATGTTGGCCTATATGTTTTAATAAGATTTGCATCACAACTTAAGTTTAACTTCTTAAAATGAAGCACATTAATACGCTTTACAAGGGGGTGTAGAGCCTAACTGTCATATATAAGCAGCGCGTGAGTTTCAAGTTTGGGGAAGATCATTTTCACAGTAAAAATGCCCCTTTAGAATAAAAGCATTACATGCATAATTGCATTTGCGGTCACTTTTCATAATGGTGTTTTCTGCTAATGGAACATTTGCGCTTATAGCCTACTACCATGTGCACATTGCTGCGCTTATAATGTGAAGAAATAGCCTAATAGTTTATTAACATTTTAAGCTAAACGGTCTGATCAGTTGCGTCAGCCAAATTGCGTTAAAACGTTTTTTTGATGCTAGTGGTTGTATTAATTTGGGATCTATCGCATCCCACAACTGTCCCAGACTATGTTTGGAATATTTATTTCTCGCACAGAACATAATAGGTCAACCTTTTGTACTATGGTGGGTAGTAGATTGACATAGGCTAGTGCTTTTTCTGTTTGTTAGGCCTACTCATCTTGTTGGCTGACGAAAAGTAAATGAGGACATTTCTTCCAATATCTTCAATATGCACCTTGGATGCGGACGCGCACAGTTGCATCCCCGATGTGTCTGTCTTTCACTTGTAGCCTGTGAGAAATACCCAATCACGTGATGAAGCAGGCAGCACTCAAGGAGAAGCGCACTGGCCGCAAAAGGCATGGATTGTTTTGGGGGGGTGCATTACGGCCACACAAAGGGGAAGCCGGTGTGAAATTCAAGGCATTATCAAGTACAGCCTGCACAAAAAAACTAAGCAGAGCTCATGCCTTTCAAGCGACTTTTTTCAAATCATCATTAGAGTCGCATCATGCAGCATTACAATGTATTACATTGTAACACATAGATCCACATTTGTAGAACTACTAAAATTACATGAATAACTCTAAATTAAGCATACAGTATAGAAGCACCTGTTTCTTTGTTAACTGCTCAACACAGAAAAACAGCATGTGCACTCTACCTCAAATTGTTTGTAGAAAATATACTTTCTATTTTAGTCAGCTTTGTTCAATTGTATTCTTCATACTATAAAATAATGCCACCGGAATTCTAAGCAAATCTTGTCTGCTAAATGAACTAGTGTAGCCCACAGCCATATGACATAGCCAGATCAGGACCTAACATCAGGACAACTCAGAGCATGCTATTCTCTTCTTCTGAAATAGACTACATTTTGTTTATATCATGCTTCTTTAGACCTGTTTAAAATAAATAATAGATTTATTGTGAAGGTGTAGGCTATATTACATGGCTTTATTAGACTTTTTAAAATGTAGATGTTCCAAAGGTCTGCATCTGTGGCTTGTAGGCTATGTGTGGAAGCCAGGAGATGCTAAATGTGTTAATGTTAATTAACGGTCAATTACCGTGAGACTGACAGTTATTTGCTTGACAATCACCAGTTGACTAAATTTCGTGACCGCCACAGGCCTAATTACACCTCCTATGGACTGCTTGCATTATCACCTTTTCATTCACACTTGAATGGCCAGACGTAATAGTAATGGTCAACAACATCCTTAACAAGGGCCCCAGGACCAGTGGAAACAAACTATCCCCATAACATCAAAGACTCACCACCATATTATTCAGTAGGTATGGGGTTCCTTTATGCTTATATATTCTCATTTCGACACCAAACCCCACCAGTGGCCAAAGAGCTCTATTTTCATGTCATCTGACCAAAGCACCGGTTCCAATCCATGTGCCAATGCCGTTGAGAAAACACCAGCCGTTAACATTTGTTGGATGACATGAAAACAGAGCTCTTTGGCCACGCACACCAGGACTGTAAAATATGATGGTGGGGCTATTTTGCTTCCGCTGGTCCTGGGGCCCTTGTTAATGTCAACAGCATCATGAACTTTACCCAGTGCCAGGACATTTTAGCCAAGTGGATCTTCCGGCAAGACAATACCTCAAGCACACATGAAAGAAATGGTTAATTGGCAACAAAATCTAAATTTTGCAATGGCCATCCATTCTCCGGGCATGAAACTCATTGAAAACCTGCGGAAGAGGGCAGTCCATAAGCGCAGACGAAATATTCTGGATGGAGGAAGGGTCTAAGATCCCTCCCAAAGTGTTCTCCAACTCATAAAATATTTTTTTTTAAAGATTCAGTGTTGCTATCCTCACAAGGTGAGGTATTGAAAGGTATTGAAAACATGGGTGTCAATAGTTTTGACCCCTACCTTTTTGAGAAAAAGTATTACTTGTTAAACAAAATATATTTTTATGAGAAATTGTATTGGTAAAAAATAATATACATTCCCTAATCCACAGTCATTTTTACTCATCTTTCTCAAGGATGTCAATAATTTCAGACCTCACTGTATATGTGTCTATGGTCTTTGTGTCCACATGTGTATCCCACAGTGTGTGTCATAATCAGACCTAGGTGGAAATAGTAGGCAATCTGTTTGCTTTCAATTACTTAGGTGCACTTGATTTAGCTTGCCTGGCACAATGGAACCAATGGCATAGCCCCACAAATGCAAACCCCACCCATCCGGCACACCAGGGAAGTTAAATCAATAGCACCTTAAACACATAAAAATGCCTCAAATACTATTTTGACCCAGGTCTGTCATGTTATATTTCAATAGTGTTTAGTATGAAAAGGTGCTGTTCGTGGCCCTAGAATTCCTAAGTGCCGACCTGGGGAAAAGCAGAGTTGGGATACGCCTTGAGCGCGTGGGAACATCTATAAACCCTCTGTGGTAAATATTTACACTAAGAGACACATCCCTTCCATTAGCCCAGCCCAGAGACACCATCTCCATCCCTACTGCTGAAGCCCTGTCACGCTGCTGCAGTACAACCATATACAGCCATGGGAAGAGAAAAAGAGAGACAGAAAGAGAGAGAGGAGAGAGAGAGAAACAGGGAGAGAGAGGAGAGAGGGAGAGAAACAGGGAGAGAGAGGAGAGAGGGGAGAGCCAGGTCTCAAGGAATCCATGATGTCATTGGTCGGGGTGGTTCTGACTAGCAGGCTGGCTCTGACTAGCAGGGTGGTTCTGACTAGCTTCAAATTGTTGGAGTGATATGAGAAGCCATGGAGTGGGACGATAGCCTATACACACACTAACACTAGGTAAGAAGACCGGCATTAAATCCTAGGGCATTGTATCAAAGTCACAGCCAGTAGACAAGACACACACTGCCCCAACTAATATGGCAATGATGATGATTATATCATTGAACCACTAGTTTCCCATCATGCAACACTGTAGAAATCATCACCAATTACTTTTTAATATCTTAACCTGTCTGATATCACACATGTATGACAATTGGGTACTTTTTCTACCACTCTATAAGAGAAAGAGTCACATGATCCAAAAAACTAAATCACTACTGATCCGAAATAACTAGCAGGGATGTCACACTATCCCCAGTTAACAATTCTAGGGAGAGAGAGCGTTTTTGTAATGTTACTCGTAATGTTCCCCTAAGTGTCCAGTTTTCCATTAGTTAGGGGGACATTCTATCTATGTTAGCAAAAACCTTCAGAGAATCGTTTTAGCATGTTATGGTGTTAAAGTTAGGAGAACATTCCCTCAATGTCAAACAGAATTTATCTAGAACGTGGATGCAATGTTCTCAGAATATACAACATTAATGTTCTAGACACGTTTTATGTTGCAACGTTGCAACGTTGCAAGAACATTTGTGTGTCCAGTTTTCTGAGGGTTAGGAGAACATTCCATCAACGTCCCATACACAGAACATGGTTGCCATGGATTTCAAGGAAATTGTGGAGAGATGCTCAGCTATATAGAAATAATAAATATTTATAATTTATGAGAGACAGTGGAAATGTGGTCAGAATTTGTGCTGAAGGGGTATTCCTACAGATTCCTATATTTCAATGAGAAACCTATTTTAATCAGATCAGTTAGGGGCGTTGTAACTGTTTCCAAATAATTACATGAACATACATTACCAGTCAAAAGTTTTCACTATTTTCTACATTGTAGAAAAATACTGAAGACATCAAAACTATTAAATAGCACATATGAAATCATGTAGTAACCAAAAAAGTGATAAACATGTCTTGAACCCAGGCCACATTATTATTTACAAGGAGCGGTTCCGATCATTTTTAAAATACATCTGTTTGCAGTTTTATTTTATAGGTAAGCTTTTCAATTAAATACTTTCCTTTCACTCTACAAGTCTACTCTTCATTTACGGTAGGAATGTCCTTATTTAGCCAATATGCTGTAATACATTAATTTGCTGCAGATATTAATGAGATATGTTTCTATGGGAGAGGGCTCACCCTTAATTTTTAGCAAGTTTCAGTAAATAGTCTTTTAGTTGTAAATAGCGAAAAGAAATCGGACTTTGGCAAATTCATGTCTGAACTTAGTTCACCGAATAATTTATCTTGGTTGTTCTTTAGAACTTTGTACACATATTGCAAATGGAGTAATTACTACCTTTTGAAACCTGAATCAAATGGAGTAATGACCACCTTTTGAAACCTGAATCAAATGGAGTAATGACCACCTTTTGAAAACTGAATCAAATGGAGTAATGACCACCTTTTGAAACCTGAATCAAATGGAGTAATGACCACCTTTTGAAACCTGAATCAAATGGAGTAATGACTACATTTTGGAACCTGAATCAAATGGAGTAATGACTACCTTTTGAAACCTGAATCAAATGGAGTAATTACTACCTTTTGAAACCTGAATCAAATGGAGTAATGACTACCTTTTGAGACCTGAATCAAATGGAGTAATGACTACCTCTTGAAACCTGAATCAAATGGAGTAATGACTACATTTTGGAACCTGAATCAAATGGAGTAATGACTACATTTTGGAACCTGAATCAAATGGAGTAATGACTACCTTTTGAAACCTGAATCAAATGGAGTAATGACTACCTTTTGATACCTGAATCAAATGGAGTAATGACTACATTTTGAAAACTGAATCAAATGGAGTAATGACTACCTTTTGAAACTTGAATCAAATGGAGTAATGACTACCTTTTGAAACCTGAATCTTGTGATAATGGGATGACATCTGTAAGATATGCAGTACCAGTTAGGGATGATATGGCCATTGGCCAAGTCTGGAGCGTATGATTAGACCACGCATTCTTACTAAAACAGTCTGTTCTCTTTCCCAGGAAAGGTCTCACCGCTAGTGGATATTGACCACTTTGGGTTTTTTCTATTTCAAGCTACAGTGAGGGAAAAAAGTATTTGATCCCTTGCTGATTTTGTACGTTTGCCCACTGACAAAGAAATGATCAGTCTATAATTTTAATGGTAGGTTAATTTGAACAGTGAGAGACAGAATAACAACCAAAAAATCCAGAAAAACGCATGTGAAAAATGTTATAAATTGATTTGCATTTTAATGAGGGAAATAAGTATTTGACCCTCTGCAAAACATGACTTAGTACTTGGTGGCAAAACCCTTGTTGGCAATCACAGAGGTCAGACGTTTCTTGTAGTTGGCCACCAGGTTTGCACACATCTCAGGAGGGATTTTGTCCCACTCCTCTTTGCAGATCTTCTCCAAGTCATTAAGGTTTTGAGGCTGACGTTTGGCAACTCGAACCTTCAGCTCCCTCCACAGATTTTCTATGGAATTAAGGTCTGGAGACTGGCTAGGCCACTCCAGGACCTTAATGTGCTTCTTCTTGAGCCACTCCTTTGTTGCCTTGGCCGTGTGTTTTGGGTCATTGTCATGCTGGAATACCCATCCACGACCCATTTTCAATGCCCTGGCTGAGGGAAGGAGGTTCTCATCCAAGATTTGACGGTACATGGCCCCGTCCATCGTCCCTTTGATGCGGTGAAGTTGTCCTGTCACCCTTAGCAGAAAAACACCCCCAAAGCATAATGTTTCCACCTCCATGATTGACGGTGGGGATGGTTTCCTTGGGGTCATAGGCAGCATTCCTCCTCCTACAAACACGGCGAGTTGAGTTGATGCCAAAGAGCTCCATTTTGATCTCATCTGACCACAATACTTTCACCCAGTTGTCCTCTGAATCATTCAGATGTTCATTTGCAAACTTCAGACAAGCATGTATATGTGCTTTCTTGAGCAGGGGGACCTTGCGGGTGCTGCAGGATTTCAGTCCTTCACGGCGTAGTGTGTCACCAATTGTTTTCTTGGTGACTATGGTCCCAGCTGCCTTGAGATCATTGACAAGATCCTCCCGTGTAGTTCTGGGCTGATTCCTCACCATTCTCATGATCATTGCAACTCCACAAGGTGAGATCTATATACATTTTAAGGACACAATATATTTTACATTAGTTATATTTTGTTTGTTTTTAGTCCCAGCCTTCAGCTACCCTCAACCCCTCCCATCTATCTCTGAACACCATCCACTCCCAGCCTTCAGCTACCCTCAACCCCTCCCATCTATCTCTGAACACCATCCATTCCCAGCCTTCAGCTACTCTCAACCTCTCCCATCTATCTCTGAACACCATACAGTTGTGATTTATATTTGCCCTGTATGTTACAACTGTGCTGTGATGTTTCACAAAAGTTCTGAACCTTTCTATTCTAATAGATTCTACATATTGTAAATTAAAGATACACATGTTTTCTAAGATAATTATTACATTATTGATCAATTGACTATGATTTTTTTAAATCCCCCAGTAGTGCTATCTGCAGGGTTAGCTCCAGGTAAATGTTGCAATTCTTCAGCCGTTCCTGAAACTGCAACCAGAAACAAACTACATATGGACAGTACCAAAACAAATGATCTAATGATTCTGCCTATTCGCAGCAAAATCTGCAGAGCTGGGGTGTTTGTGTCCCCCATATAAACAACATTATACGAATTTTGTTTAATAATTTAAATTGAAAAACTACAAGTTTTGAATCCAGCGTTGTTTGTTGTATCAGTTGTGCCATGAAATCGGTACATCGGAAATCTCTTCCCAACTATTTTACAATCTATATGGCACAGCTGTCAATTTTCTATTCCTTCAATGAAACTGGTATATTTCTTTATTTATCACAATGTTCTTTAACCAATTTTGGTCTTTAATGCGGGTCTGACAGACAAGTTCCTTACTTTGTCCCCTCCCCCCACTTGCCTCCTCCATTTTTGCGGTAATGCTGTAATTAGTTGGTTGTAATTTTGAGTAGAGCAGACATTTCCATATATTTTTATTAGCTGCATGTGACATAATTCCACCAGTCCAATTAATTATATAATTTACAAAGATTTTACCGTTCTGCCTCCCCCCATTTTTTTTTTTTATCAATTTGTTTAGAGTTTAACCATAATATTTGTTGTAATATTTGTCCTGTCTTTTCTGGTGGGTTCAACTGAAATTGCAACCAACTTTCTACGGGTGGTTTTAAAATAGCAATATTTTGGAGATTATTTCATTTTCAAATAACCGAAAGTGAGAGGTTATCTGAATAAAGAGAAAAAGGCCATTCTTGAACATGGGGTGAGACATTCTTACTAATCTGCTAGAGAACCAGTTTGGAATTAATTATACCTTTTGTATGACTGAAGCCTTTAGTGAGAGGTCTAATGCTTTTATATTTAATCATTTCTGCCCTCCAAATTCATATTCAATATATAAATAGGCCCGTTTAATTTTGTCTGGCTTGCCGTTCCAAATAAAATGTAATCTTTTTGCTTATATAATTTTTAAAAAAGTTGCTAGGTGTAAGCAAGGCCATAAGCAAATATGTAAACTGGGATATGACTAAAGAGTTAAATCAGGGTGATTTTTCCACAAATAGACAGGTATTTTCCTTTCAATGGTAGCAAGATCTTATCTATTTTTGCAAACGTTCTTTTTAAATGTATTGTAGTGAGATAATTTCCTTATTTCAGGATATGAATACAGAGTATGTCCACATCACCGTCAGACCATTTTACACGGTCATGTAAAACTATAATTTTTTACATGCCTCTTTTAATTGGATGAGGATTGAGGGGGATTGTTGTTGTTTATGCATGGTTTCCAATCTCTCAATGTCATCTTCCAATTTTCTGCATAAATTTACTTAATTTTTTCCCCCTTGTTGATGCATATGAAATAGCACACCCTCTCAATACCACCTCTGCGCCTTCCCACAGAACAGCAGGTGACGCATCAGGTGTTTGGTTAAACTAAGTACTATCCATATTCTGAATGAATAAACTGTCGAAATTGAGCTTCATCAAGAGGTGAAGCATTCATCCTCCACAATGTGGGGTGTGAAGTGTTCATCCTCCACAATGTGGGGTGTGAAGTGTTCATCCTCCACAATGTGGGGTGTGAAGTGTTCATCCTCCACAGTAATGCATAAAGAAGTGGTCAATACGAGAATAACATTTATAGGGGTGGGATTAAAATATAAAATATATTCTTTTAGGATTCAAATGTCTCACATCTACTAGAACCAGTTCTATGGAGACATTTCTTAAAGCACGGCTCATTCTGGATAGAGGTGCTCTATTATCTTCTGTACCGGATAAAAAACAAAAGGGCAGTTGAAATCTCCTCCCATCAAAAACAACCCCTTTACTTTATCAGAAAACAAATCAAGAATATTTTTCATAAACTCAGGTTTATCTTCATTGGGTGCATATTTATTGAACACTGAGACCTTCAATCCCGCAATGGATCCCATTGAATAATAATGTGCATCTCCCTTCCTGATCTTTTGCTTCATCATGTAAAACACATGGGGTAAATTTGTGTATTAGGATAGCAACTCCCCTTCTCCTCCAGGAACTATGTGATGAGCTTGAGGTGCTCACTATCTGGTAGGTGCTTCTCTTGTAAAAAAATATATATTGCACACTGTAAGTTCTTCAGTTATAATTCTTCAGATAATTTTTTCCCTTTCGATTGGTCAATGGACTCTACAGTGAGGGAAAAAAGTATTTGATCCCCTGCTGATTTTGTACGTTTGCCCACTGACAAAGAAATGATCAGTCTATAAATTTAATGGTAGGTTTATTTGAACAGTGAGACACAGAATAACAACAAAAAAATACAGAAAAACGCATGTGAAAAATGTTATAAATGGAATTGCATTTTAATGAGGGAAATAAGTATTTGACCCCCTCTCAATCAGAAAGATTTCTGGCTCCCAGGTGTCTTTTATACAGGCAACAAGCTGAGATTAGGAGCACACTCTTAAAGGGAGTGCTCCTAATCTCAGCGTGTTACCTGTATAAAAGACACCTGTCCACAGAAGCAATCAATCAATCAGATTCCAAACTCTCCACCATGGCCAAGACTAAAGAGCTCTCCAAGGATGTCAGGGACAAGATTGTAGACCTACACAAGGCTGGAATGGGCTACAAGACCATCGCCAAGCAGCTTGGTGAGAAGGTGACAACAGTTGGTGTGGTTATTCGCAAATGGAAGAAACACAAAAAAACTGTCAATCTCCCTCGGCCTGGGGCTCCATGCAAGATCTCACCTCGTGGAGTTGCAATGATCATGAGAACGGTGAGGAATCAGCCCAGAACTACACGGGAGGATCTTGTCAATGATCTCAAGGCAGCTGGGACCATAGTCACCAAGAAAACAATTGGTAACACACTACGCCGTGAAGGACTGAAATCCTGCAGCGCCCGCAAGGTCCCCCTGCTCAAGAAAGCACATATACATGCTTGTCTGAAGTTTGCCAATGAACATCTGAATGATTCAGAGGACATCTGGGTGAAAGTATTGTGGTCAGATGAGATCAAAATGGAGCTCTTTGGCATCAACTCAACTCGCCGTGTTTGTAGGAGGAGGAATGCTGCCTATGACCCCAAGGAAACCATCCCCACCATCAAACATGGAGGTGGAAACATTATGCTTTGGGGGTGTTTTTCTGCTAAGGGGACAGGACAACTTCACCACATCAAAGGGACGATGGACGGGGCCATGTACCGTCAAATCTTGGGTGAGAACCTCCTTCCCTCAGCCAGGGCATTGAAAATGGGTCGTGGATGGGTATTCCAGCATGACAATGACCCAAAACGCACGGTCAAGGCAACAAAGGAGTGGCTCAAGAAGAAGCACATTAAGGTCCTGGTGTGGCCTAGCCAGTCTCCAGGCCTTAATCCCATAGAAAATCTGTGGAGGGAGCTGAAGGTTCGAGTTGCCAAACATCAGCCTCGAAACCTTAATGACTTAGAGAAGATCTGCAAAGAGGAGTGGGACAAAATCCCTCCTGAGATGTGTGTTAACCTGGTGGCCAACTACAAGAAACGTCTGACCTCTGTGATTGCCAACAAGGGTTTTGCCACCAAGTACTAAGTCATGTTTTGCAGAGGGGTCAAATACATATTTTCCTCATTAAAATGCAATTCCATTTATGAAATTTTTCACATGCTTTTTTCTGGATTTTTGGGTTGTTATTCTGTCTCTCACTGTTCAAATAAACCTACCATTAAACTTATAGACTGATAATTTCTTTGTCAGTGGGCAAACGTACAAAATCAGCAGGGGATCAAATACTTTTTTCCCTCACTGTATAGTAGATTGTTGGGGAAATGGGGGGTCAGGTGTAGCCAAAACATCCATCGAGTCTGGGCATGGATCTGCATAGAATTGACTGCAGCTTGAAATATCTGGCCTAATGAGACTCTTAAGGGAACGTTCTCTAAAGTTGTGGGAAAGTTTGTTGTTAGCTGGGGCTCTAGTGGGTTGAAATCTCTCCTCTAGTAAGAAAGGCGTGTCAGGGAGGGGAGATTTCTTAGAAATGGACAAGAAAACACATATTGTGATCCTCGCAAACAGTAAAACTGGTCCGTGGATTTGTAGCCAGGCCAAATTTCATGGCCAGACATTTTCTCCCCAAAACAACATATTTGGCCAAAACACCCAGTTGTAATAGCAGTGTCTGATCTGGCCTTTACTGTGTAATGAGAGGCGAGCCTGGAGTCTAGTTACGGAGCAAAGGCCTGTGTGAGGTCACAGGGACTTGTAGATTAAGGTGCTTTTGCATGGTTTTCATGGTGTAGTAGTGTCAGTATGTGGAGGTCAGACTCACAAAACCCAGCTGGCTAGTAGAAAGACATATTATATAGCAAAAACTGGTGGAATTATAGCAAAAACTATGACAAAACAGACAGTGACTCACTATGAGTTGAAAGTTAGATTGAAAGGTGTGATGTCAGACTGATGGTATGAGGTAATAGAGACTGCGGGTATGAGGACATAGAGACTGATTATGAGGTCATAGAGACTGAGATGGTATGAGGTCATAGAGACAGGGGGTATCAGGTCAGATAATGATTATGAGGTCATAGAGACTGTGGGGGTATGACATCAGAGATTGATTATGAGGTCTTAGAGACTGATTATGGGGTCATAGAGACATAGGGGGGTACGAGGTCAGAGATTGATTATGAGGTCATAGAGACCGAATGGGTATGAGGTCATAGAGACTGATTTTGAGGTCATAGTGACTGAGGGGGTACAGGTGCACTGCTATTTGACCCTGCTTCTCACAGCAGGAAAACAATCTTACAGCAACAGGAAACATGAATTATCAGGTGGATTATAAATAATGGACATTTTTGTAGGGGTTGATACATTTTTCATTAGGGCAAATCAAGTCTTACATTTTAAAATGTAAATTACAAACTTTAGAAGCCTTTTTAAACCATGAATAAATTGCAATTCACATTTCCTGTGACAAGAGTGATCCAATTAAGATAGCCGATCTGCATGAGGTTAGAGACACTGAGGGGGTATGATGTAGAAAGGTTTTTTTAAGCTGTCACTATAGGATAACTCTTTTTGGTTCCAGGTAGAAATATTTTGGGTTCAAGTAGAACCCTCTGTGGAAAGAGATTTACCTGAAACCCAAAATAGTTCTACCTGGAACCAAAAATGGTTCTTCAAAGGATTCTCCATTTTAGGTTCTACAGTTGAAGTCGTAAGTTTACATACACTTAGGTTGGAGTCAACCACTCCACAAATTTCTTGTTAACAAACTATAGTTTTGGCAGGTCAGTTAGGACATCTACTTTGTGCATGACACAAGTCAATTGTTTACATACAGATTATTTCACTTATAATTTACTGTATCACAATTCCAGTGGGTCAGAAGTTTACATGCATGATGTAATGGCTTTAGAAGCTTCTGATAGGCTAATTTACATTATTTGAGTCAACTGGAGATGTACCTGTGGATGTATTTCAAGGCCTACCTTCAAACTCAGTGCCTCTTTGCTTGACATCATGGGAAAATCTAAAGAAATCAGCCAAGACCTCAGAAAAAAGACCTCCACAAGTCTGGTTCATCCTTGGGAGACATTTCCAAACGCCTGAAGGTACCACGTTCATCTGTACAAGCAACAGTACGCAAGTATAAACACCATGGGACCACGCAGCTGTCATACCGCTCAGGAAGGAGATGCGTTCTGTCTCCTAGAGATGAACGAACTATGGTGCAAAAAGTGCAAATCAATCCCAGAACAACAGCAAAGGACCTTGTGACGATGCTGGAGGAAACAGGTACAAAAGTATCTATATCCACAGTAAAACGAGTCCTATATCGACATAACCTGAAAGGCTGCTCAGCAAGGAAGAAGCCACTGCTCCAAAACCGCCATAAAAAAGCCAGACTACAGTTTGCAACTGCACATAGGGACAAAGATCGTACATGAGGAAGTAAAATTATGTGGATATATTGAAGCAACATCTCAAGACATCAGTCAGGAAGTTAAAGCTTGGTCACAAATGGGTCTTCCAAATGGACAATGACCCCAAGCATACTTCCAAAGCTGTGGCAAAATGGTTTAAGGACAACAAAGTCAAGGTATTGGTGTGGCCATCACAAAGCCCTGACCTCAATCCTATAGAAAATTTGTGGGCAGAACTGAAAAAGCGTGTGCGAGCAAGGAGGCCTACAAACCTGACTCAGTTACGCCAGCTCTGTCAGAAGGAATGGGCCAAAATTCACCCAACTTATTGTGGGAAGCTTGTGGAAGGCTACCCGAAATGTTTGACCCAAGTTAAACAATTTAAAGGCAATGCTACCAATACTAATTGAGTGTATGTAAACTTCTGACCAACTGGGAATGTGATGAAAGAAATAAAAGCTTAAATAAATAATTCTCTCTACTGTTATTCTGACATTTCACATTCTTAAAATAAAGTGGTGATACTAGGATAAAATGTCAGGAATTGTGAAAAACTGAGTTTAAATGTATTTGGCTAAGGTGTATGTAAACTTCCAACTTCAACTGTAGATAGCACCTTTTTTTCTAAGAGTGTAGAGACTGGAAGCCTGATAATCAAATTAAGTTACAGTGGGTCTCTAAGTTTGTCTGACATTAAAAAATGTAGGCCAGTATTCAATAAACTTCTATATTCACCTCAATCTCCCTCTGCAAATACACATAGAGCCTCCTTTGACCAATTCATAGCACTCAAATTATTATAAGCCCCTCTAGGAAGAACCCACGATGGAAATGTAGAGTGCAGGGAGTTTCCCAGGGTGAGAACACCAATATAGCCAAACAGAGCCTCCTTCAACATGACACACAGCTAAACATTTAGAGGCCATAGAAGTCTGAGACAGCCCATTCAGCTAGAGATGGCGAGTCTAGATCCAAACCATGAGTTACAATCCATATGTTTGTGTGTGTGTGTTTTGGGGGCAGAGTTTTGGCAGTCCAGTCGTGAGTCAGACCCAGGGTGTGTACTATGTGTCTCTCATCCCTTTCTCCCTCCAACTCTCCCTCTATCTTTCCTATATCCCTATGTGGGTCTGACTCAATCCTGTATTTCAAAATACCTACTGTACCATCTGTGTTGGCCAATGATTTATGAAAACAGACAGAATGACTCCTTATCCTCAGACATGGTTCTGTGTATTTATGTGTTGATTGACATAAACTTTGGTTGTCATTCCCAGCTTTAGAAAATGAAAAAAATGGCTGAATGTGGAATCACAGGCTATTTACCCCTAAATCATTCTAGAAAGACAGTCTTGCGGACTTATGAAACACATTTTTTAAAGGGTTTTCACATGCCTTGCCCCCGGCTACAGATTTATGCCCCAATGAAAATTCCTCAATGCGCGCAGGTTCCCATCAAGGAAGCATGTGCATTCCTGTACACGTATGACTTCGGATTGGTAAAAGCCTGCTTCATTCTCATGTGTTATTGTCCTATATTCTATGTTTCTGGACAGAAGCAGTACAGTTATGCGATAGAGTGAAAGTGTAGACAGGAGTTAAGTAATAGGATCCAGCACTACACTGCCTCCTGCTGGTGATGATAGGACCTGCAATCTAAATACAAAGCAGACATACTGGAACTAACTAATATCTTAGGCTCAATCAGATATCCTCACGACACTTGAAATGTCACCTTTCAGAACTACATGAAGTGTACTTGGGTTTAGGGTCTAGGGGTTTTGTCTGGATAGTGTACTTGGGTTTAGGGTCTAGGGGTTGTGTCTGGATAGGGCCATTACCTTGGAAAGCATAACAGTAAGACAATAAACATTTAATGATTTAAAATGTAACTAACTCCCCCTGAGTTACGCTGAAAATGTGACGCTCAATAAATAAAGAGCCCTTCAATTCCTCTGGATGTGGACTGCTAGCTCACACTGGCCCCAGTATTAAGAAGTGGACTGCTAGCTCACACTGGCCCCAGTATTAAGAAGTGGACTGCTAGCTCACACTGGCCCCAGTATTAAGAAGTGGACTGCTAGCTCACACTGGCCCCAGTATTAGGAGGCGGACTGCTAGCTGGCACTGGCCCCAGAATTAGGAGGTGGATTGCTAGCTGGCACTAGCCCCAGTATTAGGAGGTGGATTGCTAGCTGGCACTGGCCCCAGAATTAGGAGGTGGATTGCTAGCTGGCACTGGCCCCAGAATTAGGAGGTGGACTGCTAGCTGGCACTGGCCCCAGTATTAGGAGGTGGACTGCTAGCCGGCTCTGGCCCCAGTATTAGGAGGTGGACTGCTAGCTGGCACTGGCCCCAGTATTAGGAGGTGGACTGCTAGCTGGCACTGGCCCCAGTATTAGGAGGTGGACTGCTAGCTGGCACTGGCCCCTAAACAAGCTGTGAACCCCCAGAGCCGGCAGTGTTCCTAAACGAGCTGTGAACCCCTTGAGCCGGCAGTGTCCCTAAAAGAGCTGTGAGAACCCTCTGAGCCGGCAGTGTTCCTAAATGAGCTGTAAGAACCCCCTGAGCCGGCAGTGTTCCTAAACGAGCTGTGAAACCCCTGAGCCGGTGGTGTCCATAAACAAGCTATGAGAAAATATGCCTAGCTTTCTCTTGTCTTGCATATTTGTATGGGTTAAAGAGATAATCAATCAGAAGGTTTAGCTGTATCCAAGGATGGGGAGTAACAGATTACATAAAACTGGAACTATAATCTGTTACGTTACCAGCAAAAATATTGTAATCAGATGACAGATACTTTTGAAAAACTACATGCTAACTTCTATGATGACTTTGAAATTCAGAAAGGATGTTTGTGATTTTTTGGGGGACACCTTTCTGTTTTCTCAATGACATTCAAATCAGAATTTAAAAATGTCTCAAGTTTACATTCGTTCCACATGAGCGAGTCTGACCACAAGTCTGACCACTGTGATGACATCAAATGTGTTTAATGGATCGCAGGAAAAGAGCAGGAATAGAATATTGTAGGCATCCACAGATGATCCAACTTGAATAAACGCTTGGAGGTAAGGATGGCAGCGGTGCTGTAGCCTATGGCCGAGGCGATAGGGACATCACTTATACTGACATCTATACTGAAGAAAAATATAAACACAACATGTTGGTCCCATTTTTCATGCTCTGAAATAAAAGATCCCAGAAATGTTCCGTACGCAAAAAAGCTTATTTCAGGCCCACCCATGGCTGCACCCCTGCCCAGTCATGTGAAATCCATAGATTAGGACCTTAATACATTTATTTCTATTGACTGATTTCCATATATGAACTTTAACTCTGTAAAATCGTTGAAATTGTTGCATGTTGAGTTTATATTTATGTTAAGTATACAGTACATAGAGCATTGATGTGAATCACACTGCTGCTCTCTCATTTAGCTATTTGCGTTTTACAGATTTCAAGACGTTTAAACTGCCTATCAATCATTGTTTTTGGGACCAGTAGACAGCCAGTGAAAAATATGCTGCTGCAACAGCTGCAAAGTGTGGATCTCAGCCTCCGGAATAAAAGTTTGAGGGAGTTCCTCCCTTCTAAACTTCTCTGTAGTATTGTGCTCCACATACTGTAAAGAAAAACAGTTTAATTTAAGAATACCACGAATGGGGCTTTTATTCCTTAATCTAATTTGTGCTGATTAAAAAAATATGTCCATAGGCCAAACGGACACATGCTCAAACTCGCACACTTTTGACAGACTTTAAACAACTGCATATTACCCAGATATCAATGTTTCACCAACGTAAACAATAGGCCTATAGTGATTCATTTTTAACATGCAAATAGCACATTTCGATAGTGCTCAAAGCAGGCCATTCCAGGAGAACAACATTCATTTTTCCATGACAACAAAATAAACAACAGAGAAGGTTATTATGTCCTTAGCTGACTCAACTCCTCTCCATGGTAGTCAGCTAATAAGTCCTTAGCTGACTCAACTCCTCTCCATGGTAGTCAGCTAATAAGTCCTTAGCTGACTCAACTCCTCTCCATGGTAGTCAGCTAATAAGTCCTTTGTTTTTGGGTTATGCTCAGCTAAAACAATTTGGCTGATATATATTTACCAGTCCTATTCTTGAAGAATGTAAAGATATAGCCAAATCGTATTACTATCTGTAGTAGAAAGCAATGCGTTAGAATAAGTTAACATAACCAACCCATAAAGTAAAATGCAACATCCATTTATGGCCAGCTATGTAAAGTTTTACATTGATTTATCCTGCAATATTGTTCAATTGGTAATATTCATGTTTGTCTTATTCTAATGCCTCTTAACAGGAAAGTAATCTGAAGTAATTGAACGTAATGAGATTATGTTACTGAGTTTGGGTAATCCAAAAGTTACGTTACTGATTTACAATTTTGGACAGGTAACTAGTAACTGTAACGGATTACATTTAGAAAGTAACCTACCCAACCCTTGCTGTATCTACACTGCATATTATTGTTTATATTTACATACGTCTTACCTCTTGTCTTCCAGGGACTTTTACTATGAAGTCAAGGCTCTTATTGTAAAAAAACAACAGAACAATCGTCAGAACAATCCTTCATATGGCCTAGCTTCAGCTGACACAACAAAACATAATAAACACCAGTCATCATAACACATCTTTCAGTGTATTATATATCATGCGTATGTACTTCTTGGCAGTGCTACATTCATTGCGAAAAAATACCCCTGGTAAAAAGAAACAGAAACAGCCATATGACATAAACAACATGGACGGCCAGCCTTAAGTGCTCCCCATGTATACAGTATGCACAAGCTTAGGAGATAGGAATATCATTACACAAGGTAATAGGGAACATCAGCCAAGTATGTGTAGCTATAAACACTCTCTCCCTCATATTCTCTGACAGTCACAGAGCTCCACACCAGAGCTCCACACCAGAGCTCCACACCAGAGCTCCACACCAGAGCTCCACACCAGAGCTCACCCTCTCAAACACACTGGAGACCATCTTTCTCTCTCTCTCTCTCTCTCTGGGAAATAAAATAGCTAACATGAGGGTACGTCCCAGGAATGTACTACCCAGCATGCCTCACAGGACGCTATACCACTCTACAATACGTACGTTTACATGGACACACTATTACTGACAGTTATTTCCAATCACAATTTGAAAGTAACTTTGACTGTCAAATGGAACTGACTAGTGTAACTCAGCAATAGAAGAACACAGTCTAACCAGCTCATCGTTAGTGGCAGGGATACAGGAAGAAGTAACCTAGAAAAGAACATGAAGAAAACAGTCTTGTGATGCTCATTTTATATGTTACAGATTATGCATGTCAGTGCTAACTGTTCATCCGATTAGCGCTCTGATGGCTGCTAGCTGCTGTAATCAATCCCAGAGTTCCCGAACAGAACCACAAAGAGGTAAACAGGAAGAGGATCATAATGAGGGACTCAAATAGAATATTGAGATAAACCGTTTGCACAAGATCTACTGACGAGGACCAACAGCCAAACAGGACGCTGTCACTGATGTTCCCTTCCTGTGAAAGTCTAGCTTTCGCTAGATAGCCTTCCCTTTAAAGTCATCTAAAAGTTAAATGTGGCGGGGGTCCTGCAGAGAAAAAAACTATTTAGCATATAACGTTTTCATCTTCAAAACAAAACACTATTGTCTGAAAAAAACTCAATTGGAAGCAGGATACAGTAACTTGGACTCAATAAGTGTTTACATTTTCACTTGCTCACCTCTCTCTCTCCTGCTCTCGTAACAGGGCTGTCTATGAAAGGTCACCTGCTCTGGGTTAACAGGGCTGTCTATGCTGGGCCGCTGTCTTTGAAAGGTCACCTGCTCTGGGTTAACAGGGCTGTCTATGCTGGGCCGCTGTCTTTGAAAGGTCACCTGCTCTGGGTTAACAGGGCTGTTGACCTCTAAAAGCCCTGTCATACACAGAGGCAAATCCCTGACTAATTGTCCCTTGCAGTGTGAACAGAATACTTTTTGTTTCTCGGAGGGCTGCGTTATGCTTATGCTAAAGCTAGCACATTCCTTTCCGTCCACAAAAAAAACCTAAAATAGTCTCTAATAAAAAATGACCTCCACATCTTTGCTCTACTGCCCAGAGTCCACACCAAAACTCCCCCAAATGGAAAATGGATTCGCTTAATGCAATGTATAACAAATAAATACAATGGGACAAATCTGTCACAGCAGAGTGTAAATAAAGGATTATACATCTCTGAGCCCATGCAATGGCTGATCTGCAATTCTAATACCGAGCTTGCTACTTGTTTGTACTCTAAGCAAAAGCCTCATTCAGCAAAAGCCTCATTCAGCAAAAGCCTCATTCAGCAAAAGCCTCAATCATCAAAAGCCTCAAAGTTGTTTTCACAAGGCATGGCAGCACTGATTCAACACTTAACTCTCTCCATTGTGTCTATTTCTAATATCCGTTTATAAATCAATGTTGTGTATTCATGAAGCTATGAATCGAACGTAAAGATTTCTAAGCTGACTAAGGAATAACCTTAAAACATTGGCAGTGGTTGCTACGATAGGTACAACATTTGCAGTGAGGTTTCACGAAAGCACTTCAACATCCAAGGTTTATACAAATTTACTCAAATGCCCTTTGGTCCCTAAAACAAAGTGATCCCAAGATCCTCAGGGAGCCCAAAGTCAACAGGATGTCATCAGGCTAGCAAAACACACTTGACATTGACAGTGTGACTATACGGCTAACACAACATGTTATTGGGGGAACATACAGTTGAAGTCGGAAGTTTACATACACTTAGGTTTGAGTCATTAAAACTCGTTTTTCAATCACTCCACAAATTTCTTGTTAAAAAACTATAGTTTTGGCAGGTCGGTTAGGACATCTACTTTGTACATGACACAAGTAATTTTTCCAACAATTGTTTACAGACAGATTATTTCACTTATAATTCACTGTATCACAATTCCAGTGGGCCAGAAGTTTACATACACTAAGTTGACTGTGCCTTTAAACTGCTTGGAAAATTCCAGAAAATGATGTAATGGCTTTAGAAGCTTCTGATAGGCTAATTGACATCATTTGAGTCAATTGGAGGTGTACCTGTGGATGTATTTCAAGGCCTACCTTCAAACTCAGTGCCTCTTTGCTTGACATCATGGGAAAATCTAAAGAAATCAGCCAAGACCTCGGAAAGACCTCCACAAGTCTGGTTCATCCTTGGAGGAAATTTCCAAACGCCTGAAGGTACCATGTTCATCTGTACAAACAACAGTACGCAAGTATAAACACCATGGGACCACGCAGCCTTCATACCGTTCAGGAAGGAGACGCGTTCTGTCTCCTAGGGATGAACGTACTTTGGTGTGAAAAGTGCAAATCAATCCCAGAACAACAGCAAAGGACCTTGTGAAGATGCTGGAGGAAACAGGTATCTATATCCACAGTAAAACGAGTCCTATATCGACATAACCTGAAAGGCTGCTCAGCAAGGAAGAAGCCACTGATCCAAAACCACCACAAAAAAGTCAGACTACGGTTTGCAACTGCACATGGGGACAAAAATCTTCCTTTTTGGAGAAATGTCCTCTGGTCTGATGAAACAAAAATAGAACTGTTTGGCCATAATTACCATCGTTATGTTTGGAGGAAAAAGGGGGAGGCTTGCAAGCCGAAGAACACCATCCCAACCATGAAGCACGGGGGGGGGCATCATGTTGTGGGGGTGCTTTGCTGCAGGAGGGACTGGTGCACTTCACAAAATAGATGGCATCATGAAGATGGAAAATGATGTGGGTATATTGAAGCAACATCTCAAGACATCAGTCAGGAAGTTAAAGCTTGGTCGCAAATGGGTCTTCCAAATGGACAATGACCCCAAGCATAATTCCAAAGTTGTGGCAAAATGGCTTAAGGACAACAAAGTCAAGGTATTGGAGTGGCCATCACAAAGCCCTGACCTCAATCCTATAGAAAATATGTGGGCAGAACTGAAAAAGCGTGTGCGAGCAAGGAGGCCTACAAACCTGACTCAGTTACACCAGCTCTGTCAGGAGAAATGGGCCAAAATTCACCCAACTTATTGTGGGAAGCTTGTGGAAGGCTACCCGAAACGTTTGACCCAAGATAAACAATTTAAAGGCAATACTTCCAAATACTAATTGAGTGTATGTAAACTTCTGACCCGCTGGGAATGTTATGAAAGAAATAATAGCTGAAATAAATCATTCTCTCTACTATTATTCTGACATTTCACATTCTTAAAATAAAGTGGTGATCTTAACTGACCTAAGACAGGGACGTTTTACTAGGATTAAATGTCAGGAATTGTGAAAAACTGAGTTTAAATGTATTTGGCTAAGGTGTATGTAAACTTCCGACTTCAACTGTACATGCTATATTAGACTGTGGAATGGCAGCTGTGGTTGTAGCAAGCTGTGGTTGTAGTACGCTGTGGTTGTAGTACGCTGTGGTTGTAGTAAGCTGTGGTTGTAGTAAGCTGTGGTTGTAGCAAGCTAGAGATATCCCTAGACGAAAGCCATTGGGGTGTGAGTTGGCAAATTGGATTCACAAGGCTATATAGGATGCATGAGTCACGTTGGTTTTTCAAAGACTGTCTTTTTGGTGGCTGTTACTCGAACCCCTGATGGAATAGAGGAATGTGGACTGTAAACAGGAAAACATTGTTATCTGATACCAATGAATAAGCCACATGGGAAGAAACCATCAAAAGGTCCATAGTAGTTAGTTGAGCATGTATAGAATGTATAATTTGTAGGAAACTATTTAAATCCAGTGTAAACCAAATAACACTGTATCTATCTGACTAATGACTGACTGACTCTAACCAGATATATGCAGTCGCATGAGGACAGCTCCATTGAGAAAAGCTGGAGATAATGATATAGTGGTGCTTTAGTGAGTTGACAAAGTATTGTATCTCTGCCTGGTTAAAGTTTCCAGACTCTTACCCTCCTCTCATCACCCCACCCATGCCTGCCCTGTCTGTACCCTCCAACCAACCCTTCTGGTCACTCCACAGACTGACAGCTGTCCCTTAACCCACCACCTCCATGCCTCTCGGCTCATCCAGGGGGTCTGGCAAGTATATGATCCCCGTTGAGGTGCGTTCTCCTTGGGCCTGGCTCATTTCATCACCTGGCCCCCACTTCACCCCCAGGCTCTTGTTGCTGACAGCTATGTCCACCAATAACCACTCCCAACACCTTGTACGTTTCTCAGAAATTCCCACCTTTTTCCATTTGCCTCATACTCCTCCATGATCCTCCCTTGAGTGAGGAATTTCCAAGGTTAGATTGGTATTGGGGATGTGTTTATCCAGGTTGTCATCCAGGGGATGGTGGTGGGGGAATGGAATGGAAAGTGTTCTTTGGGACTGATTCACAAATGATTAACACTTGACTAGTGCGTTAGAGTATCAGAGTGGGTGCTGTATACTGAGGATGACCAAGGCTAAGGGCTACGGCTAATCTCAGGGTCAACTGTTGTAATAGTCAGGTCAGTCTATTCAACGTGCACTAGAATTCCTGTGTGACAAAACAATAAAGTTCAGTGACCTCCCTCAGCACGCATGAAACATGAACCGACAAACAGCCAGTCATAAAATAAATGCAATGCCATGGGTATTAACACAGCTGTAGGCGGAGAAGCCATAGACTTAATTAGTGAGGATGTGTGGCGAAAGACAAGAAACAAAAGCTACAACAACTGACACAAAACTTAAAGGGCAAACTGGTCTATTCAAACAGTCCCTACAGCCAAGAGCTGACATTTCCATAGCCAGACTCCAGTGTGTATGAATTCAAATGGGATGACGACATTTGGCCTGATAATCTTGTAAATATGTAATCCCCCTTGACCCCATCAGGCTCCTACTTGACCCCTTCGAGGGTTCCTATTTGGACACAATAACGAGACCCCACAGTAGTTCCAGACAGAACGTAGGAGGTCTCCCCACACAAGAATAACTCAGATTCTACCAAATATTCTACCAATTTCCTTGGAGTTGAACGGTAGGCTTTAGTGGCCCACACTAACACACAGTTTAGCATTAAAGTCCAGTAGTATGGCAGGTGGTCAAAGTCTAGCCCTTGTTGAAACACAGACACTGCTAATTTAGAGAAGGATCAGGTGAACACCAAACGATGGGCCCACCGCAGGTCAAACAGAGGGCAACCGCACTGACAAAATAGTACACTGACACTCATCCTGGAAAAACTGGGAGTATGTACTGTAAGTGCAGAACAGAGACACTAATGAAGAGAGGGAGATGTTAATAGATTTGGAGGTGTAGAAAGTCTAGGCATGACATAGAGAGGAGCAGGAGAGCCTCAGTGAACACAAAACATTGTTAATTAAGTGGTTCCTCTCTCTCTCTCTCTCTCTCTCTCTCTCTCTCTCTCTCTCTCTCTCGGATTCCCCTGGTACTGCTGCTCATTCCGTGCCCCAGCTCCGTAGTTCTACGTCACCCACTTCTAGGCGTCACTGAACTGTCTAATTACGCACACCTGGCTCCCATTTCCCCTGATTAGTAATTGTATATATGTGCCCTCTGTTCCCCATCGTCCTGGTCGGTTATTGTTCCCATGTCTGTTGGTCTTGTGAGTACCTGTGCTTGTTTCAGCTCTCGTGCTGCGTGTATTGTGTACTCACTATTACGGGTCTCTTCCCGTGTATTTATTAGAGGTTTTACCTCGCTCTTTTGTTTGGGTCAACCACATATCACAGGCATAGAAACTACATTTTTCCTGTGTTTTTGTATACATGTTTGTTTTGGGCTTTGTCCCTGTGCCTTTCATGGCATGTTGTATATTTTGTGTAGAGTATTAAAACCCCCTATTACGTATTCCTCCGCCTGTATCCAATCATTTATACAATGTGACATCTGGTAGCATTCTATCAGGACAATTTAATGCTTGTAAGGATTTGGGTTACAGCATGCAAGTCAAGTGGAGGATACAAGTACTGTATTTCCAGTAGAGGAGGGAGAGAGGGACAAGCTTTGCAGACCCTACTAGTAAGCATGAGGGAACAACATAAAGCCTTTGTCAGTGCTCAGTGCGTGGGAGCAGGGACAGCCATGAGTGTGTGTTGATGCTATCAGAGTGTACAAACCAGTGTAATATAATAAAGGGTAATTGTGTTGTTGCATTCTGTACATGCTTTTGTTAATTACATTAAACCAAGGTCCATTACCCGCAGACAAAAATCTATGGAAAATGACCTTGTCAGTACTTGGAGTATGGACACACAGTCTTATGTTCAGCTACTACAGATAAACAGTACACAGTATAGAAAAAAGGGTGTTATCTAGAACCTAAAAGGGTTCTTTGGCTGTCCCCATAGGAGAACCTTTTGAAGAACTACTTTTTGTTCCAGGTAGAACCCTTTATGGTTCCATGTAGAACCCTTTTCACAGAGGGTTCTACCTGGAACCAAAAATAAGTATCCTCTGGGGACAGCTTGACACCTTAATAAACTAATTTCCTGACGACGGCTCACCACTCTTCGTACTCCCGATGTCTGCCTTCGATTAATTTCGTTCCAACTCTCACTTTCCCCTCCTTTGCCCTCATCCTTTCCCAGTCCCCTCACACTCACAAGGCAGGCAATATGCTTGATCTCATCTTTACTAGAGGTTGCTCGCCTACTAATCTCATTGCAACCACCCTTCAGGTCTCTGATCACGACTTTTTCAGTTTCCTTTTCGACCTCCGCTACTCATTCACTATTGATTTGACTGGTCTCACTCATACAGAACTACCCTACGCCTTGACCTCTTTCTCGCCAGATGACATTCTGTGACTAGTGAGGTCTGGCCGTCTAACAACCTGCCCGCCTGACGTCATCCCTTCCTCCCTTCTCCAGTCCATCTCTGGAAACCTTCTCCCATTCCTCAGTTCCCTCATCAACTCATCCCTGACCACTGGCTGCGTCCCCTCTGACTTCAAAATGGGCCGAGTTGCTCCCCTCCTCAAGAAACCAACAGACTGACGTCAAAAGCTAGAGACCTGTATCCCTTTCTTGTCTTTCCAAAAATCTTGAGCATGCTGTCTCTGATCAACTCTCTCGCCATCTCTCTCAGAATGATCTTCTTGACCCTAACCAGTCGGGCTTCAAGACGGGTCACTCAACCAAGACTGCTATTCTCTGTGTCACGGAGGCTCTCCACCCTGCCAAAGCTGACTCTCCTCACATCCTCCTAGATCTATCCGAAGCCTTCAACACTATGACACTTCTATGCTCGCTTCAAGGCAAATAACACTGAAACATGCATGAGAGCACCAGCTGTTCTGGACGACTGTGATCACGCTCTCTGCAACCGATGTGAGTAAGACCTTTAAACAGGTCAACATTCACAAGGCCGCAGGGTCAGACGGATTACCAGGATGTGTACTGCGGGCATGCACTGACCAACTGGCAAGCGTCTTCACTGACATTTTCAACCTCTCCCTGTCCGAGTCTGTAATACCAACATGTTCTAAGCAGACCACCATAGTACCTGTGCCCAAGAACACTAAGGTAACCTGCCTAAATGACTACCAACCCATAGCACTCACGTCTGTAGCCATGAAGTGCTTTGAAAGACTGGTCATGGTTCACACCAACACCATTATCCCAGAAACCCTAGACCCACTCCAATTTGCATACCACCCCAACAGATCCAC
This sequence comes from Brachymystax lenok tsinlingensis, assembly GCA_030435695.1. NCBI lineage: Eukaryota > Metazoa > Chordata > Actinopteri > Salmoniformes > Salmonidae > Brachymystax > Brachymystax lenok. The sequence continues at coordinate 8,197,638 of CM059781.1, read as the reverse complement.
AGATGATGCAATCTCTATTGCACTCCACACTGCCCTTTCCCACCTGGACTAAAGGAAGACCAATGTGAGAATGCTATTCATTGACTACAGCTCAACGTTCAACACCATAGTGCCCTCAAATCTCATCAATAAGCTAAGAAACCTGGGACTGAACACCTCCCTCTGCAACTGGATCCTGGACTTCCTGACGGGGCTGCCCCAAGATGGTAAGGGTGGGTAACAACACCTCCGCCATGCTGATCCTCAACACAGGGGCCCCTCAGGGGTGCGTGCTCAGGCCCCTCCTGTACTACCTGTTCACTCATGACTGCACGGCCAGGCACGACTCCAACCCCATCTATAAGTTTGCCGATGACACACCAGTGGTAGGCCTGATCATAGACAACGACGAGGCAGCCTATAGGGAGGTCAGAGCTTCAAGTTCCTTGGTGTCCACATCACCAACAAACAAACATGGTCCAAGCACACCAAGACAATCGTGAACAGGGCACAACAAAACCTGCTCCCAATCAGGACTGAAAAGATTTGGCATGGGTCCTCAGATCCTCAAAAGGTTCTACAGCTGCACCATCGAGAGCATCCTGACTGGTTGCATCACTGCCTGGTATGGAAACTGCTCAGCCTCCGACCGCAAGGCACTACAGAGTGTAGTGCGAATGGCCCAGTACATCACTGGGGCCAAGCTACCTGCCATCCAGGACCTCTATACCAGGCGGTGTCAGAGGAAGGCCCTAAAAATTGTCAAACACTCCAGCCACCCTAGTCATAGACTGTTCTCTCTGCTACCGCACGGCAAGGGGTACCGGAGCGCCAAGTCTAGGTCCAAGAGGCTTCTAAACAGCTTCTACCTCCAAGCCATGAGACTCCTCAACACCTAATCAAATCAAATCAAATGTATTTGTCACCTACACATGGTTAGCAGATGTTATTGCGAGTGTAGCGAAATGCTTGTGCTTCTAGTTCCGACCATGCAGTAGTATCTAACAAGTAATCTAACAAATTCACAACAACTACCTTATACACACAAGAGTAAAGGAATGAATACGAGTATGTACATATAAATATATGGATGAGCGATGGCTGATCGGCGTAGGCAAGATGCAGTAGATGGTATGGAGTACAGTATATACATATGAGATGAGTAATGTAGGATATGTAAACATTATATGAAAGGCATCGTTTAAAGTGGCTAGTGATACATTTATTTCATCCAATTATAATTATTAAAGTGGCTAGAGATTTGAGTCGATTGCCGAATGGCATAGGCAAGATTCATACATTTGATATGTATGTCACGGAAGCTCTCCACCCTGCCAAAGCTGACTCTCTCCTCTAAATTTGATATGAGTAATGTCGGATATGTAAACATTATATACAAAATTGTTTAAAGTGGCTAGTGATACATTTGTTACATCCAATTCCTATGTTTAAAGTGGCTAGAGATTTAAGTCAGTATGTTGGCAGCAGCCACTCAATGTTAGTGATGGCTGTTTAACAGTCTGATGGCCTTGAGATAGAAGCTGTTTATCAGTCTCTCGGTCCAAGCTTTGATGCAACTGTACTGACCTCGCCTTCTGGATGATAGCAGGGTGAACAGGCAGTGTCTCGGGTGGTTGTTGTCCTTGATGATCTTTTTGGCCTTCCTGTGACATCGGGTGGTGTAGGTGTCCTGAAGGTCAGGTAGTTTACCCCCGGTGATGCGTTGTGCAGTCCTCACTATCCTCTGGAGAGCCTTACGGTTGTGGGCGGAGCAGTTGCCGTACCAGGCGGTGTTACAGCCCGACAGGATGCTCTCGATTGTGCATCTGTAGAAGTTTTGTGAGTGATTTTGGTGACAAGCCGAATTTCTTCAGCCTCCTGAGGTTGAAGAGGCGCTGTTGCGCCTTCTTCACCACGCTGTCTGTGTGGGTGGACCAATTCAGTTTGTCCGTGATGTGTACGCCGATGAACTTCCACCTTCTCCACTACTGTCCCGTCGATGTGGATAGGGGGGTGCTCCCTCTCCTGTTTCCTGAAGTCCACGATCATCTCCTTTGTTTTGTTGACATTGAGTGAGAGGTTATTTTCCTGACACCACACGCCGAGGGCCCTCACCTCCTCCCTGTAGGTCGTCTCGTCGTTGTTGGTAATCAAGCCTACCACTGTAGTGTCGTCAGCAAACTTGATGATTGAGTTGGATGCGTGCTTGGCCACGCAGTCATGGGTAAACAGGGAGTACAGGAGAGGGCTGAGAACGCACCCTTGTGGGGCCCCAGTGTTGATCAGCGGGGTGGAGATGTTGTTTCCTACCCTCACCACCTGGGGCCGGCCCGTCAGGAAGTCCAGGACCCAGTTGCACAAGGCTGGGTCGAGACCTAGGGCTTGGAGGGAACTATGGTGTTAAATGCTGAGCTGTAGTCGATGAACAGCATTCTTACATAAGTATTCCTCTTGTCCAGATGGGTTAGGGCAGTATGCAGTGTGATTGTGATTGCGTCATAGACCCTGCCACATTCCTCTCGTGTCTGAGCCGTTGAATTGTGACTCTACTTTGTCTCTATATTGACGCTTAGCTTGTTTGATTGCCTTGTGGAGGGAATAGCTACACTGTTTGTATTCAGTCATGTTTCCGGTAGCCTTACCCTGGTTAAAAGCAGTGGTTCGCATTTTAATCAAATGGCTACCTAGACTATTTGCATTGCCCCCTCTTTTACACCTCTGCTGCTCTCTGTTGTTGTCATCTATGCATAGTCCCTTTAATAACTACCTACATGTACATATTACCTCAACTAACCGGTGCCCCCGCATATTGACTTGGTACCCCCCTGTATATAGTCTCGCTATTGTTATTTTACTGCTGCTCTTTAATCACTTGTTACTTTTATTTCTTTTTTTTTGCATTGTTGGTTAGGGTAAGCATTTCACTGTAAGGTCTACACCTGGCTTGGGGTCTCATGCTCTGCACACTCTTAGATTGCATCCTACCTGGCAGGCCGTTCCTTCCTGGTGACGTGGAGAGGATCTGTGTCAGCACCACATACTCTCACTACTGGTGTCCCCCAGGGCTCGGTTTTAGGCCCTCTTCTCTCTATACACCAAGTCACTTGGCTCCTTCATATCCTCACACGGTCTCTTCTACTGTCATTGCTATGCGGATGACACAACTACTTTCCTCCTCCCCCCCTTCTGACACGCAGGTGGAGACGCGCATCTATGCGTGCCGGCAGATATCTCAACTTGGATTTCGGCCCACCACCTCAAGCACAACCTCGACAAGACGGAACTGCTCTTTCTACCGGGGAAGGCCTGACCACTCAAAGACCTCTCCATCACGGTTGAGAACCCTCCCAGAGCACAAAGAACCTTGGCGTGACCCTGGATAAACACCCTGTCGTTCTTTGCAAACATCAAAGAAGAGCGTCTGCTAAATGACTAAAATGTTAAATTAAGAACCTGTTTGTCATTACAGTAAGTAATATGGCCAGTCTGATTTATTGATTCAACAAAGCAGTTTAGAATTGTTCTGTTTGGGTTAATGACTTGGGATAATGGCTTTGCATGCATTTATAATCCAGCAGCCTGAAGAGGTCAAAGAAAAGCTAAAATAAACAATCCTTCTCTTCACAAATTGATTGATTGTGGCAGTGTGATAGGTGATCTGCTACCATTACAATGTAATGAATCGATCGTGGCTGGGGCAGGTATATTTCCACAGTGGAAAGAAAAAGGGGGCACATCACCCTTCAAACCTCTGGCACTGGCATAAACACAAGGCCGCTACTGAGTGCTTTAATGTTTATCCAGACCCAATGCATCTGGCAAGTCCTTGTAGAAATATTCAGCGTGAAAGTTACATGTACTTGCCGTAACCAATAACAGAGGGCTTTCCGTAGTCGGCGTATTTGAGCGTGCCAAATTCTGCGTTGTACGAAAATATTGGGTATAAACAATTAAGAGAGGAATGAAGTGGATCACTGGTCCAAGTGCCGGTGCCCATTCCCCCTTCAAAACATGCCGTCTGAGCGACAGCTATGCGTTCCTTTCTCTTTTTTTCTTTCCATGTGAAATGTAGAACATCTTCAGCTGACTGCCAAACTCTGCTCCATCCTAAACTGACTCCATAACACTGTTCGCTGTCACTATAAAACACCTGTCAGCGCTTCGTAACATCTTTCACTGCTTCATAAGATGTTTCATAATGCTATATTACATATCTCACTGCTTTATAACATGTTTCATAATGCTATCAACATATCTCTCTGCTTTATAACATGTTTCATAATGCTATATAACATATCTCACTGCTTTATAACATGTTTCATAATGCTATATAACATATCTCACTGCTTCATAACAAGTTTCATAATGCTATATAGCATATCTTACTGCTTTATAACATGTTTCATAATGCTATATAACATATCTCACTGCTTCATAACATGTTTCATAATGCTATATAACATATCTCACTGCTTCATAACATGTTTCATAATGTTATATAACATATCTCACTGCTTTATAACATGTTTCATAATGCTATATAACATATCTCACTGCTTCGTAACATGTTTCATAATGCTATATAACATATATCACTGCTTTATAACATGTTTCATAATGCTATATAACATATCTCACTGCTTTATAACATGTTTCATAATGCTATATAACATATCTCAATGCTTCATAACATGTTTCATAATGCTATATAACATATCTCACTGCTCTATAACATGTTTCATAATGCTATATAACATATCTGACTGCTTCATAACATGTTTCATAATGCTATATAACATATTTTACTGCTTCATAACATATCTCACAGCTTCATAACATGTTTCATAATGCTATATAACATATATCACTGCTTTATAACATGTTTCATAATGCTATATAACATATCTCACTGCTTTATAACATGTTTCATAATGCTATATAACATATCTCACTGCTTCATAACATGTTTCATAATGCTATATAACATATCTCACTGCTCTATAACATGTTTCATAATGCTATATAACATATATCACTGCTTTATAACATGTTTCATAATGCTATATAACATATTTTACTGCTTCATAACATATCTCACAGCTTCATAACATGTTTCATAATGCTATATAACATATCTCACTGCTTTATAACATGTTTCATAATGCTATATAAAATATCTCACAGCTTCATAACATGTTTCATAATGCTATATTACATATCTCAATGCTTTAACATGTTTCATAATGCTATATAACATATCTCACTGCTTTATAACATGTTTCATAATGCTATATAACATATCTCACTGCTTTATAACATGTTTCATAATGTTATATAACATATCTCACTGCTTCATAACATGTTTCATAATGCTATATAACATATTTTACTGCTTTATAACATATCTCACAGCTTCATAACATGTTTCATAATGCTATATAACATATCTCACTGCTTTATAACATGTTTCATAATGCTATATAAAATATCTCACGGCTTCATAAAATGTTTCATAATGCTATATTACATATCTCAATGCTTTAACATGTTTCATAATGCTATATAACATATCTCACAGCTTCATAACATGTTTCATAATGCTATATAACATATCTCACTGCTTCGTAACATGTTTCATAATGCTATATAACATATCTCACTGCTTTATAACATGTTTCATAATGCTATATAACATATCTCACTGCTTCGTAACATGTTTCATAATGCTATATAACATATATCACTGCTTTATAACATGTTTCATAATGCTATATAACATATCTCACTGCTTTATAACATGTTTCATAATGCTATATAACATATATCACTGCTTTATAACATGTTTCATAATGCTATATAACATATATCACTGCTTTATAACATGTTTCATAATGCTATATAACATATCTCACTGCTTTATAACATATCTCACTGCTTTATAACATGTTTCATAATGCTATATAACATACCTTACTGCTTTATAACATATCTCAGTGTTTCACAATGTCCAATAATGCTTTGTAATATATCATCTTCAGGGCATCAATTAGAACTCAAAATAGTATGTAATGAATATGACACTGAAGGACCAGGTGAGAGGGGTGAATGTGAACAATACATCGTTGTCTGTAGAGAGAGAGAGAGTGAGAGTGCAGCGGAAGGGAACAGGGGTGAAAGAAAGGGATGAAATACAGCAGACTTTGACACTCTAAATCCCGACCATGTTCATTCTCCCTGGCGAGGAGTGACCCGCTGTGTCTTCAACAGGACTGGAGCATCCCGCGGGGTCTTCAACAGGACTGGGGCGTCCCGCTGGGTCTTCAACAGGACTGGAGCGGCTCGCTGGGTCTTCAACAGGACTGGAGCGGCTCGCTGGGTCTTCAACAGGACTGGAGCGGCTATCTGGGTCTTCAACAGGACTGGAGCGGCTATCTGGGTCTTCAACAGGACTGGAGTGGCTATCTGTGTCTTCAACAGGACTGGAGTGGCTATCTGGGTCTTCAACAGGACTGGAGAGGCTATCTGTGTCTTCAACAGGACTGGAGCGGCTATCTGTGTCTTCAACAGGACTGGAGTGGCTATCTGGGTCTTCAACAGGACTGGAGAGGCTCGCTGGGTCTTCAACAGGACTGGAGTGGCTATCTGGGTCTTCAACAGGACTGGAGTGGCTATCTGTGTCTTCAACAGGACTGGAGTGGCTATCTGTGTCTTCAACAGGACTGGAGTGGCTATCTGTGTCTTCAACAGGACTAGAGTGGCTATCTTGGTCTTCAACAGGACTGGAGAGGCTATCTGTGTCTTCAACAGGACTGGAGCGGCTATCTGTGTCTTCAACAGAACTGGAGTGGCTATCTGGGTCTTCAACAGGACTGGAGAGGCTCGCTGGGTCTTCAACAGGACTGGAGTGGCTATCTGGGTCTTCAACAGGACTGGAGCGGCTATCTGGGTCTTCAACAGGACTGGAGCGGCTATCTGTGTCTTCAACAGGACTGGAGTGGCTATCTGGGTCTTCAACAGGACTGGAGCGGCTATCTGGGTCTTCAACAGGACTGGAGTGGCTATCTGGGTCTTCAACAGGACTGGAGTGGCTATCTGTGTCTTCAACAGGACTGGAGAGGCTCGCTGGGTCTTCAACAGGACTGGAGCGGCTCGCTGGGTCTTCAACAGGACTGGAGCGGCTATCTGGGTCTTCAACAGGACTGGAGCGGCTAACTGTGTCTTCAACAGGACTGGAGCGGCTATCTGTGTCTTCAACAGGACTGGAGCGGCTATCTGTGTCTTCAACAGGACTGGAGCGGCTATCTGTGTCTTCAACAGGACTGGAGTGGCTATCTGGGTCTTCAACAGGACTGGAGAGGCTATCTGTGTCTTCAACAGGACTGGAGCGGCTATCTGTGTCTTCAACAGGACTGGAGTGGCTATCTGGGTCTTCAACAGGACTGGAGAGGCTCGCTGGGTCTTCAACAGGACTGGAGTGGCTATCTGTGTCTTCAACAGGACTGGAGTGGCTATCTGGGTCTTCAACAGGACTGGAGCGGCTATCTGGGTCTTCAACAGGACTGGAGTGGCTATCTGGGTCTTCAACAGGACTGGAGTGGCTATCTGGGTCTTCAACAGGACTGGAGAGGCTCGCTGGGTCTTCAACAGGACCGCCTGTTCATTTTCACTCCATCTTTGTTTGGCAGAACTACTGTCACATGGCCGAGAGAAGCTATGCCTTCTTCCTTTTCTTACTGCTCACAGCGAGTTCACACTTTCTCCAGACTCTTCAAGATGCCGTGCAGGTTTGAGTCATATTTACCAGTGAGGTGATATACAACATACCCCTGTTTTATTGTTTGGCAAATGGCCAATATTTGAGAACCTGTGGAGACAGTGAAAGAGGGGAAAAGGGGAGGCAGAGAGAAGGATAGCAAGGACCGAAATAATTGGCAAGACAGCAAAATCTGGGCCAGGCTAAGAAGGCGGTGCTGAGGCTATGGATAACATAGGGGAAGCAGTGATCCAAGTGAAAGGTTAATCTACAATCCCCAGGGACACTCAGGTGTATGAGGGTAATAGATGAGTGTCAATTAAACAATACCAGAGTCACAAGTATTCTGAACAAGACTAAGCAATGGAAGAACATAATGCCCATATAAATACGTAAGGTATTAAAATGTAGTACACAGTACTGTATTCTAACGTATCATCACCGTCATAATATGTATAAGTACAGTGTGTTGAAAAATGAATTGAACAAATTCTATATCAGTGTTGATATGGCACCATTAGGTAGAATTGCCTAGATTATTCACCTTTAGTTACTTTGTACTGACGTACAGTACTATAAATCCATTTGACTGGTGACTGCCTAATTCAAGTCCAGGAAAACAGGAGTTCTTTGCTCTCTCAGGGAGCTGTGACAGGCTGAGACAGGCTAGCACGCATGGACAGGCAGTCTGGCTGGCATTTAACACATTAGTGGAGAAGAGTGATGGGGCTACATAAAGCCAGTTCATATGGCGATGGGCTCGTTTGGTGCTTCAGGTCTAGTTTCGGTGACGTGGCAACAGCAGACTGACTGACACGCTGCATGAGTTATCTATCTGTGGTGACTAAGAGGTCTGTGGTACGATAGATGGATCTCTGTCTTTCTCTTTCCCTCGTACAGACATGAATGTGCCACACGACAAGCATGTGGACATATACATACACAGTACATGGTGAATAAGTACACACACACGCACTTATAACCACAATCTGTTTTGTGGCATAAAGGAACAGCTGATCCTCAGTGAACACATTGGATTCACCAAAAATAGCTCATAGAGTGTTACCTTCATCATCTTTGTGGTTGTCTCTTTACGGACGGTTTGCAGAAAACACAGAACACATGTATGCTACACAGACAAACATACACACGCACCCGGACACACACATACATACAGACAGACATGCAAACACACCACAAACACACCATGCCTGCCTGTACACTAAAAGACTAATACTCTTATCAACTTCTTTATAACACGTTTGCTCCTGTCTGCCCCTGTACAGATGTAGGATATTATTTTGAGCCAGTTTTCTACAATAGGAAAATAATCCTTCAGCAAGAGGAAATGGGAATTATAATGAATGGACATTGATCGTTTTTGTTAAGGGAAAATCAAGTCCGGAGTGCCAAACTTCAGAAGCCTTTTTAAACCTCAAATACACATTTTAAATTCCCTGCATTGCTTGAAAGTTCTCCTGCAACAGGGTGATCAAATTAAGATCCTAAAGCATAAAAATGTTATGACCTTGTAGCAAAACGTGACAATATATTGCAGCGGAACGTGAGGGCAAGAGTTTAAGTCAACCTCAGTTCTCTGTGCAAGATCAGTTCACCGCTGCCCTCTGGCTAGACAAACAGCTCCCCAATTTTAGTGCTGCCGGTCTGGATGGGGAATATCTGCAGCATGGAAGGATCCAGCACTGATCTGAGGTGAGGTGTCTCCTTCCTTTCTTCCACTCCTAAAGTCCCTCCACCGATCAAGGCAGGGAAAGCAAACAAGAACACAAGGGCTTTCCGCTAAAAAACAATGAAACATTCCAGCCTTGTGTAGGTCTACAATCTTGTCCCTGGCATCCTTGGAGAGCTCTTTGGTCTTGGCCATGGTGGAGAGTTTGGAATCTGATTGATTGATTGCTTCTGTGGACAGGTGTCTTTTATACAGGTAACACGCTGAGATTAGGAGCACTCCCTTTAAGAGTGTGCCTAATCTCAGTTTTTACCTGTATAAAAGACACCTGGGAGCCAGAAATCTTTCTGATTGAGAGGGGTTCAAATACTTATTTCCCTCATTAAAATGCAAATTAATTTATAACATTTTTCACATGCGTTTTTCTGGATTTTTTTGTTGTTATTCTGTCTCTCACTGTTCAAATAAACCTACCATTAAAATTATAGACTGATTATTTCTTTGTCAGTGGGCAAACGTGCAAAATCAGCAGGGGATCAACTACTTTTTTCCCTCATTGTATCTTCCTATCTAGTCCTAACTTGATTTTCTGTAATCCATAGGATGCATTATCAAAGTGAGTCTCTTGCCTATGCATGTCAAAATACCGCTATAACAGTCACTTTCAGTAAGCGTAATGGTGCATTCATGTAAACTGGGCACCATTTTGGACCAACGGTGTCCCAGGAGAGTCAAACAGGGCCGCGGATGACTCAGTTCTACTACCGTGGACGGATGAGGTTGAAGAGACAAACTACAGCCTCCATTCTGACAGGGCTGCCATTTTACTGTAATCATCGGGGAGACAGGGACAATGTTACCCACTGCCGCAGACGTAATTATATATATTTTTTAACTAACAGATGAGTGGACACGGGGTCAAAGGCTGGGAAAGCTAACAGAGAAGCAGAAACGGGGTCAAATGCTGGGAAAACGAACAGAGGAGCAGAAACGGGGTCAAATGCTGGGAAAGCGGACAGAGGAGCGGAAATGGGGTCAAAGGCTGGGAAAGCGAACAGAGGAGCGGAAACCGGGTCAAAGCCTGGGAAAGCTAACAGAGAAGCAGAAACGGGGTCAAAGCCTGGGAAAGCTAACAGAGGAGCAGAAACGGGGTCAAAGCCTGGGAAAGCTAACAGAGGAGCAGAAACAGGGTCTCTCTCCCCTTCCTTCACTCCCTTCGCTTTCCAACAGCAACCAAGGGTCAATAAAGAACCATTATGCGCGTCATTTTGGAGAAATCAGTCATCAGTAAAGGTCTGGGCCCAGTGTTCCCCTTAAGGGGGTATTATATGGGCCCTGGATGACCTTAGTCTTTGGGTGCTGGCCTGGCACTAGACGCTGGATGACCTTAGTCTTTGGGTGCTGGCCTGGCACTAGACGTTGTTGGTGGAGGACCGAGATCATTTTAGGTCACATTGTGCACCATGTGTGACAACAGTATAGAAACAGGATGAGGTTGAGCCCAGACACTTGTTTAAGGTCAGTTTAGGACTGCTCTTGGCAATGGCAAAACCTACTCTCCTATCAAGTGTACCAAAACACACATCTGTACAACATACCAGATAACATGACTTTAATACGCACAATTATGGTCGCTATGGTTCATCTGTTTGAGTTACAGCACACCATTCTGGTAAACAGTAGAGCTGTGGCTACAGTCCATTACATTTTCAGTACATTTTCATAGACTCCTGAATGGAGATATGTTGGTCACAGTTGGCTTTCACTGTTCAACTGGCAACACTCATCATGACCTACTCTTAGGGTACTTTGCCATGAGATGTTCTGACCCTCTGTCAGGTGACAACTCCTCAACAAACCTTCCCGTGGGTTGGGCAACAGTACTCTACGGGTATTAAATGCCTTTAAAAAGTAGCCATGTGTAGCATTAGCTGATCTCCTTCAAATATATGGGGCCCTTCCCTCGAAGACATTATTCATCTCGCTAAAAGCCAGACTGTAAACCACTTACCATTGACACATGTAATAGTAGAGCACTAATGTGTGCCCTTAAAGCAATGTTGAATGGGATGGAGTGCATAATGAGGCTGGTTGTGTTCTTGAATAAACTGGGCATAGAATACTGTCTGTTGTCATGTCGTTTCTTGTCTCTCTCTCACCTTGGAACCCCACAGTTAACATGCTACGCATTAACACCTTGGCCAATGTGTGAGTTCCCCATCTGATTCTGAGAATCTCACTCTGGTGGTCCTGGAGAAACGAATATCTTGAACTAATTTAAGGGGACTTCATGAGGACATGCATGACCTCCATACGGATAGGTATGACTGTCTCGAAGTCTCTAGGAAGAGGCTTAGATTGAAATCTGTAACTATGTTAACTACGTGGGGCCAACTCGTGACAGCAGCAGGTAGATATTTGGGAGATGTCCCTGGTCAAAATGTACCTGTAAACCAATCCCAGTGTATCGGGCTTATAACTCTAAAGTTCTGGGACATGTATTTTTTTAACTCCTCCCTGATCATAACAAGCTAATGTGTTGGATGATTTACTCTTCAAAGGGGGAGACACTCTTGACCCAAACTGCTACAGACCCATATCTATCCTACCCTGCCTTTCTAAGGTCTTTGAAAGCCAAGTTAACAAACAAATTACCGACCATTTCGAATCCCACCGTACCTTCTCCGCTATGCAATCTGGTTTCAGGGCTGGTCATGGGTGCACCTCAGCCACGCTCAAGGTCCTAAACGATATCATAACTGCCATCGATAAGAGACATTACTGTGCAGCCGTTTTCATTGATCTGGCCAAGGCTTTCGACTCTGTCAATCACCACATCCTTATCGGCAGACTCGACAGCCTTGGTTTCTCAAATGATTGCCTCGCATGGTTCACCAACTACTTCTCCGATAGAGTTCAGTGTGTCAAATCAGAGGGCCTGTTGTCCGGGCCTCTGGCAGTCTCTATGGGGGTGCCACAGGGTTCAATTCTTGGGCAGACTCTCTTCTCTGTATACATCAATGATGTCGCTCTTGCTGCAGGTGAGTCTCTGATTCACCTCTACGCAGACGACACCATTCTGTATACTTCTGGTCCCTCTTTGGACACTGTTAACTACCCTCCAGACGAGCTTCAATGCCATACAACTCTCTTTCCGTGGCCTACAACTGCTCTTAAACGCAAGTAAAACTAAATGCATGCTCTTCAACCGATCGCTGCTCAAGACTCTGTCCCCCCGCCCAGCATCACTACTCTGTACGGTTCTGTCTTAGATTATGTGGACAACTACAAATATATAGGTGTCTGGTTAGACCGTAAACTCTCCTTCCAGACTCACATCAAACATCTCCAATCTAAAATTAAATCTAGAATTGGCTTCCTACTTCGTAACAAAGCATCCTTCACTCATGCTGCCAAACATACCCTCGTAAAACTGACCATCCTACCGATCCTCGACTTCGGTGATGTCATTTACAAAATAGCCTACAATACTCTACTCAACAAATTGGATGCAGTCTATCACAGTGCCATCCGTTTTGTTACCAAAGCCCCATATACCACCCACCACTGCGACCTGTACGCGACCTTTACACTCGTAGCCATACCCACTGGCTCCAGGTCATCTACAAGTCCCTGCTAGGTAAAGTCCCGCCTTATCTCAGCTCGCTGGTCACCTTAGCAGCACCAACCCGTAGCACGCGCTCCAGCAGGTATATCTCACTGGTCACCCCCAAAGCCAATTCCTCCTTTGGCCGACTCTCCTTCCAGTTCTCTGCTGCCAATGACTGGAACAAACTACAAAAATCTCTGAAACTGGAGACACTTATCTCCCTCACCAGCTTTAATCACCAGCTGTCAGAGCAGTTCACTGACCCCTGCACCTGTTTATAGCCCATCTGTAAATAGCCCAACCAACTACCTCATCCCCTACCGTATTTATATATTTATCATGTTCCTTTGCACCCCAGTTTTTCTACATTGCACATTCATCTACTGCACATCTACCATTCCAGTGTTTAAATGCTATATTGTAATTTACTTTGCCACCATGGCCTAGTTATTGCCTTACCTTCCTTATCCTACCTCATTTGCACTCTTTGTATATAGATTTGTTTTTTTTCTACTGTATTATTGACTGTATGTTTGTTTTACTCCATGTGTAACTCTGTGTTGTTGTATGTGTCGAACTGCTCTGCTTTATCTTGGCCAGGTCGCAGTTGTAAATGAGAACTTGTTCTCAACTTGCCTACCTGGTTAAATAAAGGTGAAATAAAATAAAAACCATCATGTTGAAAAGTAGCATTATGTTCTGTAGAGATAATAAAATGATGAACTGATAGTTTTTTTCTTCCCGAGCACAATTCAAACGCACCCACACACACACTGTCCCAAAACATATAAGGCTGACATGATTAGCTATCACATACAGTGCAGTCACACAGAACCTGTACTTATGCTTGTCATCAAAGAGCACCTTGTATCACATCACCTTGTAAAGTTGTACACTGGAAGAGGGAAAGAACACGGCGGGAGGGGAGGAACACGCTACAGGAATGTAAACACCACAAGACATGGTGTTCCTGTTTTAAAGATACAGTAGGATGGTCTATGATTAACGCTGGTTCTCAAGATTGCAATGTGTGTGTGTGTGTGTGTGTGTGTGTGTGTGTGTGTGTGTGTGTGTGTGTGTTCATGCATGCGAGTTTGCATGTATCCTGCTCAGGTGTTAGCATGACTGCAAATGTAAGCAAACCTGTCTAAAATCATATAATATGTGAACAATGGGCTGGGTGACATGCTAAATGTCCAAAAGAGAGAGGGAGCAATACAAAGAGGTGTCTAAAGGTAAAGAGAATAAGGAAAACAGGGTGATCCATGTCTACAAGAGCATTGCTACCTCATGCCACGAAATGCAACGAGCCCCGAAGTGCCATAATGTGCCATTTTTAGACAGACATTCGTCAAGCAACATTCCTTGACCACACACTACAAAGCATTGCTCTGCCAAAATCCTCCTGAGGGGAGAGACAAATGGTGGAACTGGAATTTTAAAGTGCTCTTAAATCACAATGAGAGAGAGAGAGAGAGAGAGAGAGAGAGAGAGAGAGAGAGAGAGAGAGAGAGAGAGAGAGAGAGAGACACACACACAGAGCGATAGAGAGAGAGAGAGAGAGAGAGAGAGAGAGAGAGAGCGAGAGTGAGAGACAGAGCGAGAGAGAGAGAGAGACTTCTTATAGGCTTTACATTCTAAATTGGTCTTATAAAGTAACTGTGGTTTTAGGACATGGCAGACATTTTCACGCACACACAAAAACACACACACTCGCACTCTTTCACTCGCTCTCAAATCTCCCACACACACACACACTCACTTCAGGCTCCACTGCAGCAAAGCTTTGCTAACAGACAGATGGAAAAACTGAAACCCAGTGTTTGGTTCCCTGCCAATGGATACTAGGTGTTCCCACACAAAATCAGCTTTATCCCGATGTTCTAGTGAGACAGTTCATATTGGATTATCTTTCTCTACATTGTGAGGAATTCATGATATGATAGCTTGCTACTCCCGGCTAGCTGTCTGAATCGCCGTGTCCCCAACCAGCCTCACTACTCACTGGACCCTTATGATCACCCGGCTAAGCATGCCTCTCCTCGATGTCAATATGCCTTGTTCATTGCTGTTCTGGTTAGTGTTTATTGTCTTATTTCACTGTAGAGCCTCTAGCCCTGCTCAATATACCTTATCCAACCCTTCAGTTCCACCACCCACACATGTGATGACATCACCTGGTTTAAATGATGTTTCTAGAGACAATATCTCTCTCATCATCACTCAATGCCTAGGTTTACCTCCACTGTATACACATCCTACCATACCTTTGTCTGTACATTATGCCTTTAATCTATTTTATCACCCCCAGAAACCTGCTCCTTTTAGTCTCTGTTCAGGACGTTCTAGATGACCAGTCCTTATAGCCTTTAGCCGTACTCTTATCCTACTCCTCCTCTGTTCTTCTGGTGATGTAGAGGTTAATCCAGGCCCTGCAGTGCCTAGCTCCACTCCTGTTCCCCAGGCGCTCTCATTTGTTGACTTCTGCAACCGTAAAAGCTTTGGTTTCATGCATGTTAACATTAGAAGCCTCCTCCCTAAGTTTGTTTTATTCACTGCTTTAGCACACTCTGCCAACCCAGATATCCTAGCCGTGTCTGAATCCTGGCTTAGGAAGACTACAAAAACCCTGAAATCTCCATCCCTAACTACAACATTTTCAGACAAGATAAAATGGCCAAAGGGGGCAGTGTTGCAATCTACTGCAGAGATAGCCTGCAGAGTTCTGTCTTACTATCCAGGTCTGTACCCAAACAATTTGAACTTCTACTTTTAAAAATCCACCTTTCTAGAAACAAGTCTCTCACCGTTGCCGCTTGCTATAGACCACCCTCTGCCCCCAGCTGTGCTCTGGACACCATATGTGAACTGATTGCCCCCATCTATCTTCAGAGCTCGTGCTGCTAGATGACCTAAACTGTGACATTCTTGACACCCCGGCCATCCTACAATTTAAGCTTGATGCCATCAACCTCACACAAATTATCAATGAACCTACCAAGTACAACCCCAAAGCCGTAAACACAGGCACCCTCATAGATATCATCCTAACCAACTTGCCCTCCAAATACACCTCTGCTGTTTTCAACCAAGATCTCAGCGATCACTGCCTCATTGCCTGCATCCGTAATGGGTCTGCGGTCAAGCGACCTCCCCTCATCACTGTCAAACGCTCCCTAAAACACTTCAGCGAGCAGGCCTTTCTAATCGACCTGGCCCGGGTATCCTGGAAGGATATTGACCTCATTCCGTCAGTAGAGGATGCATGGTTAATATTTAAAAGTGTCTTCCTCACCATCTTAAATAAGCATGCCCAATCAAGAAATTTAGAACCAGGAACAGATATAGCCCTTGGTTCTCTCCAGACCAGACTGCCCTTGACCAGCACAAAAACATCCTGTGGCGTTCTGCATTAGCATCGAACAGCCCCCGTGATATGCAACTTTTCAGGGAAGTTAGGAACCAATATACACAGGCAGTCAGGAAAGCCAATGCTAGCTTTTTCAAGCAGAAATATGCTTCCTGTCACACAAACTCAAAAATGTTCTGGAACACTGTAAAGTCCATGGAGAATAAGAGCACCTCCTCCCAGCTGCCCACAGCACTGAGGATAGGAAACTCTGTCACCACCGATAAATAAACTATAATTGAGAATTTCAATAAGCTTTTTTCTACGGCTGGTCATGCTTTCCACCTGGCTACCCCTACCCCGGTCAACGGCCCTGCACCCTCCACAGCAACTCACCCAAGCCTCCCCCATTTCTCCTTCTCCCAAATCCAGTTAGCTGATGTTCTGAAAGAGCTGCAAAATATGGACCCCTACAAATCAGCCGAGCTAGACAATCTGGACCATTTCTAAAATGATCTGCCGAAATTGCTGCAACCCCTATTACTAGCCTGTTTAACCTCTCTTTCGTGTCGTCAAAGATTCCCAAAGACTGGAAAGCAGCTGCGGTCATCCCCCTCTTCAAAGGGGGAGACACTCTTGACCCAAACTGCTACAGACCTATATCTATCCTACCCTGCCTTTCTAAGGTCTAAGGCCGTCTAGGGTGGCAGGTAGCCTAGTGGTTAGAGCGTTGGACTTGTAACTGGAGGGTTACAAGTTTGAATCCCCAAGCTGACAAGGAAAAAATCTGTCGTTCTGCCCCTGAACAAGGCAGTTAACCCACTGTTCCCCGGGCGCCGAAGACGTGGATGTCGATTAAGGCAGCCCCCCGCACCTCTCTGATTCAGAGGGGTTGGGTTAAATGCGGAAGAAACATTTCGGTTGAAGGCATTTGGTTGTACAACTGACTAATAATGGTGACTTTGACTTTGACTTTCAATGCCAAGTTAACAAACAGATTACAGACCATTTCGAATCCCACCGTACCTTCTCTGCTATGCAATCTGGTTTCAGAGCTGGTCATGGGTGCACCTCAGCCATGCTCAAGGTCCTAAACGATATCATAACCGCCATCGATAAGAGACATTACTGTGCAACTGTATTCATTGACCTGGCCAAGGCTTTCGACTCTGTCAATCACCACATCCTTATTGGCAGACTCAACAGCCTTGGCCTGGTTCACCAACTACTTCTCCGATAGAGTTCAGTGTGTCAAATCGGAGGGCCTGTTGTCCGGGCCTCTGGCAGTCTCTATGGGGGTGCCACTCCAGACGACACCATTCTGTATACTTCTGGCCCTTCTTTGGACACTGTTAACTTCCCTCCAGACGAGCTTCAATGCCATACAACTCTCTTTCCGATGCCTCAAACTGCTCTTAAATGCAAGTAAAACTAAATGCATGCTCTTCAACCGATTGCTGCCCACACCTGCCCGCCCGTCCAGCATCACTACTCTGGACGGTTCTGACTTAGATTATGTGGACAACTACAAATACCTAGGTGTCTGGTTAGACTGTAAACTCTCCTTCCAGACTCACATCAAACATCTCCAATCCAAAATTAAATCTAGAATTGGCTTCCTACTTCGCAACAAAGCATCCTTCACTCATGCTGCCAAACATACCCTCGTAAAACTGACCATCCTACCGATCCTCAACTTCGGCAAAGTCATTTACAAAATAGCCTCCAATACTCTACTCAACAAATTGGATGCGGTCTATCACAGTGCCATCCGTTCTGTCAACAAAGCCCCATATACTACCCACCACTGCGACCTGTACGCTCTTGTGGGCTGGCCCTCGCTTCATACTCGTCGCCAAACCCACTGGCTCCAGGTCATCTACACGTCCCTGCTAGGTAAAGCCATGCCTTATCTCAGCTCGCTGGTCCTCCTTTGGCTGCCTTTCCTTCCAGTGTATTTACTGCCTTACCTTCCTTACCGTACCTCATTTGCACACATTGTACATAGATTTGTTTTTTTCTACTGTATTATTGACTGTATGCTTGTTTATTCCATGTGTAACTCTGTGTTGTTGTATGTGTCGAACTGCTTTGCTTTATCTTGGCCAGGTCGCAGGTTTAAATGAGAACTTGTTCTCAACTTGCTTACCTGGTTAAATAAAGGTGAAATAAAACAATTTAGGGAAGTGGGGAGGATATCTGTCCAGGACTGATAATGGAGAGAAGCTACTTGGAGACTGATGCACATGTGTGCACACACACTCAAACACATATACACACACAGATTCACACACACACACACAAACATACGTGCACACACACACAAATACACACAATCACAAATTCACTCACACACATAAACACACACAATGATAGGCTAGTTGTTTACCTCAGTATATGAGCACACATATTGCTAATATCCCCACAAGCTCCAAAATCTCTGAGGAATACCCTCTATGCGCGGCAGGTAGCCTAGTGGTTAGAGCGTAGGGCCAGTAACCAAAAGGTTGCTAGATGGAATCCCTGAGCTGACAAGGTAAAACTCTGTCGTTCTGCCCCTGAACAAGGCAGTTAACCCACTGTTCCTAGGCTGTCAGTGTAAATAAGAATTTGTTCTTAACTGACTTGCCTATTTTTTTTTTTTTCATTCTTTCTACTCTTTCCCCCCAAATTTGCAAATTGGAATTGCATCTGCTGTAACAGCCCAACATTCCAAAAGTGCTGTTAGTTTGGCACAGTTGACATGTACAGTAGTCCCTGTGTATATTTACGGTCAGGCAGCAGGGTCAGAGTCTGGAACGTCAGCAGTTGTGTGGACGTATACATTTTACACACACACACAAGGCTATCCTTATAAAAATGCTATTTGCTGGGCTTTTGAGTATATTTAGATTGAAGGAGAATTACACACTGCTGTTACTGTCTATTTTCTATCCTGTTGCCTAGTCACCTTATTCCTACCTATATGTACATACCTCAATTAGTGTTTTCGGAAAGTATTCAGACCCCTTAACTTTTTGTTACATTAGAAGCCTTATTCTAACATGGATTAAATCGTTTTTTTCCCCCTCATCAATCTACATTAGAAATGTTTGCAAAAAAATATTTAAAAAATGAAATATCACATTTACATAATGATTCAGACCCTTTACTCAGTACTTTGTTGAAGCACCTTTGGCAGAGACTATAGCCTTGAGTCTTCATGGGAATGACACTACAAGCCTGGCACACCTGTATTTCGGGAGTTTCTCCCATTCTTCTCTGTAGATCCTCTAAAGCTCTGTCAGGTTGGATGGGGAACATCACTGCACAGCTATTTTCAAGGTCTCTCCAGAGGTGAGAGATCGGGTTCAAGTCCGGGCTCTGGCTCGGCCACTTAAGGAAATTCAGAGAGTTGTCCGGAAGCCACTCCTGCGTTGTCCTGTTGGAAGGTGAACCTTCGCCCCAGTCTGAGGTCCTGAGCGCTCTGGACCAGGTTTTCATCAAGGATCTCTCTGTACTTTACTTCGTTCATCATTCCCTCGATCCTGACTAGTATTCCAGTCCCTGCCGCTGAAAAACATCCCCAAAGCATGATGCTGCCAACACCATGTTTCACCATAGGGATGGTGCCAGGTTTCCTCCAGACGTGACGCTTGGCATTCAGGCCAAAGAGTTCAATGTTGGTTTCATCAGACCAGAGAATCATGTTTCCTATGGTCTGAAAGTCCAAGTGGGCAGTCAAGTGCCTTTTACTGAGGAGTGGCTTCCATCTGGCCACTCTACCATAAAGGCATGATTGGTGAAGTGCTGCAGATATGGTTGTTATTCTGGAAGGCTCTCCCATCTCCACAGAGAAACTCTGTCTGAGTGACCATTGGGTTCTTGGCCACCTCCCTGACCAAGGCCCTTCTCTCCCGATTGCTCAGTTTGGCCGGGCGGTCAGCTCTAGGAAGAGTCTTGGTGGTTCCAAACTTCTTCCATTTAAGAATGATGGAGGCCACTGTTTTCTTGGGGACCTTCAATGCTGCTGACCTTTTTTGGTACCATTCCCCAGATCTGTGCCTCGATACAATCCTGTCTTGGAGCTCTACGGACAATTCCTTCGACGTCATGGCTTGCGTTCTGCTCTGACATGCACTGTCAACTGTGGGACCTTATATAGACAGGTGTGTGCCTTTCCAAATCATGTTCAATCAATTGAATTTACCACAGGTGGACTCCAATCAAGTTGTATAAACATCTCAAGGATGATCAATGGAAACAGGATGCACCTGATCTCAATTTCAAGTCTCATAGCAAAGGGTTTGAATGCTTATGTAAATAAGATAATTTTGTTACTTATTTTTAATACATTAGCAAAAATGTCAAAAAACATGTTTTCGCTTTGTCATTATGGGTTATTGTGTGTAAATTGATGAGGATATTTTTTTTTAATCAATTAACGAACGTGGAAAAAGTCAAGCGGTCTGAATACTTTCCGAATGCACAGTACCTCGTACCCCTGCACATGGACTCAGTACTGGTACCCTGTGTATATAGCCAAGTTATTATTACTCATTGTGTATTTATTCCTTGTGTTATAATGTTTATTTCTTCTCTCTGCAGTGTTGGAAATGGCCGTCAATAAGCATTTCACTGATAGTCTACACCTGTTGATTACGAAGCAGGTGACAATTAAGATTTGATTTGATGTCTTATTCTGAATTATACGGACCCACAACTAGTGTATGTGGAACCTCTGTCAGAAGGGAAGGAAGATACGGACAGAGACGGACGGAGATAAGGGTGCAGGGAAAAGACAGTAGGACAGCTCATACAAACTACAGACAGAGGCAGTAGGACAGCTCATACAGACTACAGACAGAGATAAGGGTGCAGGGAAAAGACAGTAGGGCAGCTCATTCAGACTACAGACAGAGGCAGTAGGACAGCTCATGCAGACTACAGACAGAGACAGTAGGACAGCTCATACAGACAACAGACAGAGGCAGTAAGGCAGCTCATGCAGACAACAGACAGAGACAGTAGGACAGCTCATACAGACAACAGACAGAGGCAGTAGGGCAGCCCATGAAGACTACAGACAGAGACAGTAGGGCAGCTCATGCAGACTACAGACAGAGACAGTAGGGCAGCTCATGCAGACTACAGACAAAGACAGTAGGGCAGCTCATGCAGACTACAGACACAGTAGGGCAGCTCATGCAGACTACAGACAGAGACAGTAGGGCAGCTCATAAAGACTACAGACAGAGGCAGTAGGGCAGCTCATGCAGACTACAGACAGAGACAGTAGGGCAGCTCATGAAGTAGAGAGGGACAGCGCCACCACTGTCTCCTCAGCCAGCTAGGGCATTCGGGCCACATGTCACAAAGCATGTTAGCACACAAGACAAGTGGCGCAGCATAGACCACACACTTCTCTCTCACTCCGACACACACACACACACAGTCATGAATGCACACACACACACACACACACACACACACACACACACACACACACACACACACACACACACACACACACACACACACACACACACACACACACACACACACACACACACACACACACACACACACACACACACACACACATTGTTCCCGCAGTAAAGTAAGCAAAAGCCTTTTTATTTCCTGAGAACAAGCTCTGAACAGTCTGACAACACAGGACCAACCAGAGCATGTTAAATGACACTATGACACTACTAAACTAACTATTGTCCACTATTGAAAGGTTTTCTTCTATTTCACTTACACACACTCCTGTTCCCTTCTGGTTCTGCCACACACACACACACACACTTGCTTGCTGTGCCGTTACACAGAACAAGGCAACACAGTGTGCCACTGACAGGGGTTACCATTCTATTCACCGCTGGAGTAGCACAACCTAGACCGTAGACTACCCAGCTCAAATTCCAGACATAACTACCGTAAAACAAACTCTGTCATCAGAGAGGAGCGTGGGACCAGCCAGTTCTCCTTACCTGGTACACAGCCGTAGCCATCCTCTCGCTCTCCCTCTCTTTCACACGTTCCTTATTTTGCTGTCTCTGTAATTACTGCGGCATCGTCCTTTCTTTGAGAGTGCAGAGAGGCAGAGAACTGCTTGCACGCGCAACAGAAGGGGTAATCCAAACACTGCCTACCTAGGCTAGAGAGCTTGTGGAGGTGTGTGTGTGTGTATGTGAGATTGAGAGGG
This sequence comes from Brachymystax lenok tsinlingensis, assembly GCA_030435695.1. Taxonomy (NCBI): domain Eukaryota; kingdom Metazoa; phylum Chordata; class Actinopteri; order Salmoniformes; family Salmonidae; genus Brachymystax; species Brachymystax lenok. Next base: position 8,175,067 of record CM059781.1, on the reverse strand, counting down.
TGTGTTTTTTCAGCTCCACGCTAATAGCTCTGGCTTTTTTTTCCCCTTTCACCCCTTTGCCAGAAAATGAGCATAAAAATGTCTCAAGTCTCTTTATATGGTCAAGAGCCGCGAAGAGGGCCAAAGAGTGAGCCCTAACAACCAATAACTGGAACAGTGCACTGCAGCACCCACCACTGGAAAACTGGGAAAGTCTGACTGCAGGCTATTACTATTGCCCCTCCTCTCTCTCTCTCTCTCTCTCTCTCTCTCTCTCTCTCTCTCTCTCTCTCTCTCTCTCTCTCTCTCAACAAGGAGAGAGAGGAAAAAAGTAAATCGAGCTGAATTTCCCAAGGAGCTCAGGGGTTGGACATGAGCTTGACACAAGACAAAAGCCCCCTTTTTTTCTCAACCAGCAACTTCCCCCCTCTCTCCCTCTCTCCTTCCCTCCTCTCTCCCTCCCTCCTCTCATCCTCTCTCCTTCCCTCCTCTCTCCCTCCCTCCACTCTCCCTCTCTCCTTCCCTCCTCTCTCCCTCCCTCCACTCTCCTTCTCTCTTTCCCTCCTCTCTCCCTCCCTCCCTCTCTCTCTCCTTCGGTCCTTTCTCTCGACCTCTCGTTGTTATCAGGTTAGAGGTTAAATATGAGTTGACAAGCTCTCTCTCTCTCTCACACACACACACACAGACACACACACACACATTCTCAGACACAGACACACACACACACTCACACATAAACACACACATTCACATTCACAGACACAGACACAGACACACACACACTCACACATAAACATACACAGACACAGTCACACACACACACACACACACATAAACATACACATAAACACAGACAGAGAGAAAGTGATTCCATTCAGTATAGCTTATTCTCACTGGCAGAACAGTCAGTCTCCAACTTATTATGTAACAGTACATAGAAATCTCTGTCAACTGAAACTGAGAAGTTCCAGAAAAGCTTGACTACACCTTGAAGCAATAGTTTAGTCCCAGTGTTTCCTACTTTGATCTACTGATACTATAATTGAGTTGGAGATGGAAACAGACATAAACCAACCAAAAATAATCACATGATTTACATTTAAGGTAGGGCTTTTATCAATGTAGACAAAAATACACATCAAATTTGTGACAATTATGTACAGATTTAAGTTAGCATACAGATGAAGACGATCTGAGCTTTAAGCCTTCAGGTTAAAAACATCTAAATCATATGAGCAAATGTCCAAAATGTCGAGTCTACACGGAACAGTAATATTATAACAATCCTTATTTTGTTTTGATTTAACCTTTATTTATTTAACCTTTATTTAACAGATGTTTACCTTGTCAGCTTGGGGATTCAATCCAGCAACCTTTCAGTTACTGGCCCAACTGCCGCCCCACTTATGCTGTAATAGCTGCCATTTCCTATGGTGACAATGGCATCTTATTTCCCATCATCTCACGGCATAATTGACAATTACAAGAAAGTGTAGTTGACTTTCAAAAGCTAGGCTACCACTTATACGCCGTATGTGGAACACATTTTGAAAAATACAATTACACTGTGTTCCGCATGGAACGACTCTCAAACTTGTTTGAAGTCGGGTCTAAATAATGACATGGAGGCACATTCATAGTAACACCTACAGTAGGCTAAGAGTTCGTCCCTGCAGATGTGTTCACCAGATGTTTGTTGTGTGACAAGGAGTAAAAATGAGTAAAAATGAGTCGGAAGGAAGGAAGGTGGGGTGGATGGGTAAGTGGGTGGGGGGAGGACGCAATGCCTTGTTGTATTAGCAACAAAACAAAACAAATTGGTGGTTTACGCCAGTTGGCTAGCAAACACCACAGCGTACGGCAAAGTAAATGAGTGGACGTGACTAAATAGGTCTGGGAACTTCCCTGGTTTTTAAGGAGTGACCCAGCTGGCATAATGTTCTGAGAACCATATGTTTGGTGAGAGCGTGGTTGTCCTGTGGTTAGTTTACATACAATTTCTGGGAATGGTGCAGGATAGTTGCTTGGCTTTGGAACATGCTCAGCACATTTAAGGAACTCAATTTGTTATTCCTTTAACAGAACCTGCCCCTAAAAGTTCAAACACGGTTACATTTCATTAAAATGTTGAGGAGGGGCAACGTTCTAGGAACGTTCTCCAACTGGTTTGGCATTGGGAATGTTTTCAAATAGTTCAGAGAACATTAAGAAACAACGTTCTTCTGTAGGAATTTCAGTACCTCCGCACAACGTTTCCTACAGGTTTACTCATGATTCTATTTAAAGTCATGCTCTGAAATTGTTACAAGAACTTTAAGAAACAATGTTCTTCTGTGGGAATTTCAGTACTTCAGCATAACGTTTCCTACAGGTTCCATCATGGTTATATTCAAAGTCATGTTCTAAAAATGTTCCGAGAAGGTTAGGAAACAACTTTCTTCTGTGGGAATTTCAGTACTTCCACAGAACATTCCACACAAGTTTGCATGTGGTTCCATTTAATGTCATATTTTTACTACATTCTGGGAATATTCTTTTTCCCATTTTATTTTTATATTTATTTGATTTTTTAAAAACAATTTAACAATCATCAGCAAAATATGACAGTGCCCCGTTATTCCCCCCACCTACACAAAACAGCAGGCTACATGGGAGCACATCACGCAAAACAATTCCCTCCCCAACCCATGAACACCCCCTTCCCTCCCCTCTACCGGTATAACCCATGAACACCCCCTTCCCTCCCTCTACCGGTATAACCCATGAACACCCCTTCCCTCCCTCTACCGGTATAACCCATGAACACCCCCTTCCCTCCCCTCTACCGGTATAACCCATGAACACCCCCTTCCCTCCCCTCTACCGGTATAACCCATGAACACCCCCTTCCCTCCCCTCTACCGGTATAACCCATGAACACCCCCTTCCCTCCCCTTCCCTCCCCTCTACCGGTATAACCCATGAACACCCCCTTCCCTCCCCTCTACCGGTATAACCCATGAACACCCCCTTCCCTCCCCTCTACCGGTATAACCCATGAACACCCCCTTCCCTCCCCTCTACCGGTATAAGCTTCAGTGATTAACAATAAAAAAAACTAAACAGAATGACCTTCACATTCAATGCTAGAAAATGTATTATTCAACACAAAAACAAACAATAATAATAATATATTAATGAAGAAAATAATAATAATGAGCTAGTTATGGTGACTCTAGAAATGACTGAAAATAATAATAATGAGCTAGTTATGGTGACTCTAGAAACGACTGAAAATAATAATAATGAGCTAGTTATGGTGACTCTAGAAACTACTGAAAATAATAATAATGAGCTAGTTATGGTGACTCTAGAAACCACTGAAAATAATAATAATGAGCTAGTTATGGTGACTCTAGAAACTACTGAAAATAATAATAATGAGCTAGTTATGGTGACTCTAGAAACGACTGAATATAATAATAATGAGCTAGTTATGGTGACTAGAAACTACTGAAAATAATAATAATGAGCTAGTTATGGTGACTCTAGAAACCACTGAAAATAATAATAATGAGCTAGTTATGGTGACTCTAGAAACTACTGAAAATAATAATAATGAGCTAGTTGTGGTGACTCTAGAAACGACTGAAAATAATAATAATGAGCTAGTTGTGGTGACTCTAGAAACGACTGAAAATAATAATAATGAGCTAGTTATGGTGACTCTAGAAACGACTGAAAATAATAATAATGAGCTAGTTATGGTGACTCTAGAAACGACTGAAAATAATAATAATGAGCTAGTTATGGTGACTCTAGAAACGACTGAAAATAATAATAATGAGCTAGTTATGGTGACTCTAGAAACTACTGAAAAGAATAATAATGAGCTAGTTATGGTGACTCTAGAAACTACTGAAAATAATAATAATGAGCTAGTTGTGGTGACTCTTGAAACGACTGAAAATAATAATAATGAGCTAGTTATGGTGACTCTAGAAACTACTGAAAATAATAATAATGAGCTAGTTATGGTGACTCTAGAAACTACAGAAAATAATAATGAGCTAGTTATGGTGACTCTAGAAACTACTGAAAATAATAATAATGAGCTAGTTGTGGTGACTCTAGAAACGACTGAAAATAATAATAATGAGCTAGTTATGGTGACTCTAGAAACTACTGAAAATAATAATAATGAGCTAGTTATGGTGACTCTAGAAACTACTGAAAATAATAATAATGAGCTAGTTATGGTGACTCTAGAAACGACTGAAAGTCCCCCCAGATTTCAGTCAACTCAAAGGGTTTATTATGTAAATTGTAGGCAATTATTTTCAGATGGAATATAGGAAGTTAGTTGTTTAAGCCTCATCTGCTCAAAAAAACAATTGACAACTGTGTACCGTTTTCAAGGGATTGTTAAATAAATGTTTACTTGGTTGTAATACACTAAATATACACCCCTTCAAATGAGTTGATTTGGCTATTCCGTTGCTGACAGGTGTATAAAATAGAGTACACTGCCATGCAATCGTCATAGACAGACATTGGCAGTAGAATGGCCTTACTGAAGAGCTAAGAGACTTTCAACGTGGCACCGTCATAGGATGCCACCTTTCCAACAAGTCAGCACTTCCAATTTCTGCCCTGCCAGAGCTGCCCGGTCAACTGTAAGTGCTGTTATTGTGAAGTTGAAACTTCTGGGAGTAACAACGGCTCAGCTGCGAAGTGGTAGGCCACACAATCTCACAGAACGGAACCGGTGAGTGCTGAATCACGTAGCGCATAAAAATCGTCTGTCCTCAGTTGTAACACTCACTACTAAGTTCCAAACTGCCTCAGGAAGCAACGTCAGCTTCATGAAATGCGTTTCCATGGCCGAGTAGCCGCACATAAGCCTAAGATCACCACACACAATGCCAAGCATTGGCTGGAGTGGTGTAAAGCTCGCCGCCATTGGACTCTGGAGCAGTGGAAACACGCTCTCTGGAATGATGAATCACGCTTCACCATCTGGCAGTCCTACGGATGAATCTGGGTTTTGGCAGATGCCAGAAGAATGCTACCTGCCCCAATCCATAGTGTCAACTGTAACGTTTGGTGGAGGAGGAATAATGGTCTGAGGCTGTTTTTCATGGTTCGGGCCCCTTAGTCCCAGTACAGGAAAATCTTAATGCTATAAAATGACATTTTAGACGATTCTGTGCTTCCAACTTTCTGGTAACAGTTTGAGGAAGACCCTTTCCTGTTTCAGCATGACAATGCCCCCGTGCACAAAGCGAGGTCCATACAGAAATGGTTTGTCGAGATCGGTGTGGAAGAACTTGACTGGCCTGCACAGAGCCCTGACCTCAACCCCATAGAAGACCTTTAGGATGAATTGGAACTCCGACTGTGAACCGACTGTGAACCTAATCGGCCAACATCAATGCCCCGACATCACTAATGCTCTTGTAGCTGAATGGAAGCAAGTGCCTGCAGCAATGTTCCAACATCTAGTGGAAAGTCTTCCCAGAATAGTGGAGGCTGTTATAGCAGCAAAGGGGACCAACTTCATAATAATGCCCATGATTTTTGAATGAGATGTTCGACTTTTGGCCATGTAGTGTATTCAGACACCCCTTAAAGGGACATGGAAATAATAGAACAGAAAAGTAATTTATTCTGTGTGTGCTACATGACACACATATACAGTTGAGTGTACTAAAAAAGCTGGGTCACACCACGTTATTGGCAGAGCTCCGTCATCTACCAGTAGCTGTCCCCAAAAAGCTGTACCAAGGTACAAGGTTTTAAAAAAAAAAAAAAACACGAGAGGCTAGAAGTAGTGATGGGTCAGCTGCAGTTGGTCAGAACGTGATGGCTGACAGAGAGACAGACAGGCAGACAGATGGAGAGAGTTTTCTGGGCGAGGACACAGGACACAGCTGTCTCTGTTTTAAGGCAGAGTCTCCTGAGGCTGACTCAGGGTTTCTCAACAACAGCACCAGTCCCTCGGTAGAACATCTGAACAACGCCCAGGCAACGCTTGCTTGTCACAGCAAGTGGATGTCAACACCAGGGTCACATTGTACAGTACATTATTCAGTCCTGGTCGGATTAACTGTCTCAGGACGGTTGCGTAAGCGGAATGAGATCAGATCAGACTCATCTCTACTCAGGCTTTGAGAGGTAAACACATTCAGCATTCAATCAGCATCCACCTGTATCAACGTCTGGTGAAGTTATCACCTTTTTCGTCATTCTGAGGTCTCTCTCTCTCTCTCTCTCTCTCTCTCTCTCTCTCTCTCTCTCTCTCTCTCTCTCTCTCAGGGTGTGTCAAAGCATGCTGTGTTTCATCCCCCTCTTTCACCCATTTCCTCACTCTTTTTCTCCTTTCCACCCCTCTGCCAAGTACTCTCTCTCTCCCCTTCTCTCTCTCCCCCTTCTCTCTCCCCTTCTCTCTCCCTCCCCCTTCTCTCTCTCCCCCTTATCTCTCCCCCCTTCTCTCTCCCCTTCTCTCTCTCTCCCCTTCTCTCTCTCTCCCCTTCTCTCTGTTAATACTCTTCCTCACTTGGCCTGCTCTTAACATTCTCTCCAGAGACTCTGAAATACTCCATCTTGCCAAAGGTTGGGTGTTTCTGTTTGTGTTCTCTACTGTGTCTATCAGATAGAAAATAAGGAGCTACAAGTCAGACAGGGGCACACGAGAAAAGGCGAGGAGAAAAACCTCTACGTATGTATTTCTTCTTGGCGTACAGTGGTGCTAGTCTTATTACTCTGTACAGCTCCATATGTCCACACGTTATATGGGCAAATCATTCTGCATGTGTTTCAAGTACCGTTTCTGGTACTGGAGGGAGTGGAAGTGTTACAAACTCTTCTACGGTGACCACTAGTACAGTGTCCCTCAATCCATTCCCAGGGGAATAGGGGGTGCACCTGATTAAAGTTATATTTAAATGGCACAGTTTACTCTTCCAAACTGCTGGCAGTCAAATATAAAACCAAACCTTAACTTCTTAGGGCTAGGGGGCAGTATTTTGAAGTTCGGATGAAAAATGTGCCCAAAGTAAACTGCCTGTTACTCAGGCCCAGTTGCTAGGATATGCATATAATTAGTAGCTTTGGATAGAAAACACTCTGAAGTTTCTGAAACTGTTCAAAAAATTCTGTGAGTATAACAGAACTGATATGGCAGGCAAAAACCCGAGCAAAATCCATCCGGGATGTCTGAATCAGTCATGTCACACTGTTTTCAATTGGCCAGCTATTCAAAGCCTCATAGTTTAACCCCCAGAATGCAGTTCCTATGGCTTCCACTAGATGTCAACAGTCTTTAGAAAAATGTTTCAAGCTTCAATCATGAAAATCAAGGGAATAAGACCACTTGTTCCTGAGTTCATGTCAAGTGTCCTGTTTTGGATTTTGCGCGTAACAGGGAATGCGCGCTCACTTCTTTTTCTCTTCTATTCAGCAGGTTATATTCCGTCTGAAATATTATAGTTTATATTCATTTTAGGGTATCTGAGTATTGATTACAAATGCTGTTTGACTTTTTTTGACAAACTTTATGGGTACTTTTGGGATATCGTTTGTGTGCATGGATGAACACTTTTGGGCAGGTGGATTACTGAACAAAACGCGCCAACCAAACGGAGCTATATGGATATAAAGAGGAACTTTATCGAACAAAAGGACATTTTATTGTGTAACCTGGACGCTTGGGTATGCCATCAGAGGAAGATCATCAAAGGTAAGCAATTTATTTTACGCTATTTTTGAGTTTTGTGACAGCTCTGCTGGTTATGTTATTATGCTAATTGAATTTCTGAGCGGGGCGCTGTCCTCAGACAATCAAATGTTCTGCTTTTGCCGTGTAGCCTTTTTGAAATCTGACAATGCTGTTAGATTAACAAAAGTCTAAGCTTTTGAAGGGTGTGCAGCACTTGTACTTTCATGAATGTTTGAAATGAGTATTTTTGTAATTTGAATCTGGCGCTCTGCATTTCACCGGATGTTGTCAAAATCGAACCCGTGCGCGGGATTGGATCCGTAACAGGTTAATACCCATAAAAGCATCTCTTCATAACTCAATAAGAATCACCAATGCCCATACATGACTGTTCCCATTCCCAATGTGTTGCTTTGTTGTGCTGTGCTGTTTGGAAGGAACATCACTGGGCTGAACAGGACATCACTGGGCTGAACAGAAGATCACTGGGCTGAACAGAAGATCACTGGGCTGAACAGAAGATCACTGGGCTGAACAGAATATCACTGGGCTGAACAGGAGATCACTGGGCTGAACAGAAGATCACTGGGCTGAACAGGACATCACTGGGCTGAACAGGACATCACTGGGCTGAACAGAAGATCACTGGGCTGAACGGGGTATCACTGGGCTGAACAGGACATCACTGGGCTGAACAGGATATCACTGGGCTGAACAGGACAGCACTGGGCTGAACAGGAGATCGCTGGTCTGAACAGAAGATCACTGGGCTGAACGGGGTATCACTGGGCTGAACAGGACATGACTGGGCTGAACAGGATATCACTGGCTGAACAGGACATCACTGGGCTGATCACTGGGCTGAACAGGACATCACTGGGCTGATCACTGGGCTGAACAGGATATCACTGGGCTGAACAGGACATCACTGGGCTGAACAGGACATCACTGGTCTGAACAGAAGATCACTGGGCTGAACGGGGTATCACTGGGCTGAACAGGACATCACTGGGCTGAACAGGTTATCACTGGCTGAACAGGACATCACTGGGCTGATCACTGGGCTGAACAGGATATCACTGGGCTGAACAGGACATCACTGGGCTGAACAGGACATCACTGGGCTGAACAGAAGATCACTGGGCTGAACGGGATATCACTGGGCTGAACAGGACATCACTGGGCTGAACAGGATATCACTAGGCTGAAAAGGACATCACTGGACCAAACAGGACATCACTGGACCTAATAGGACATCACTGGGCCGAACAGGACATCAATGGGTCGAACAGGACATCAATGGGTCGAACAGGACATCCCTGGACTGAACAGGACATCACTGGACTGAACAGTACATCACTGGGCTGAACAGGACACAACTGGGCTGAACAGGACACAACTGGGCTGAACAGGACATCACTGGGCTGGGGAAAGAACAATGTTATATCCCATGACTTCTAATTAAACTGTTTTTATGACTGGATTGTTGATTTGGCATAAAGCCTGATAAAGCATGATGTAGATGGCTGGTCACTTGAAGAGATCTCTCAACCTGTGGCAAAGACCCAATAGATTTACTAACTATTCAACTTCTCCTCTCCCCCTTCACCAGCTTGCAGTCCCACTCATATCCCACACGAACGCCAACCTCCACACCCATTTACCTGAGTATCTTGTTTTCTCTGCTTACTTCCATCACCCCTCCCCACTCCCACCTCCATCCCTTTCTTCCCTCTATCCCCATTGAGTGCAGTCTCAATCACACGAAAAGAAAGGAAGTTCTCAGTGTTGTTCCTGGAAGGATTCCACCGACTGCAAGGGCAACTGCGCTGAGGTCACACACTCAAAGCCCAGTCGAGTTGATCGACTATCTTTCAACTCACTATTAAATAAGAGTAATGTAGGCGTATTAAAGTGGTACATCATAGCTTTTTGATGATGTTTGGCTGAGGGGAGACTACAGTAGTGGCTTCCGTGTGAATGGGAACACTGAGATGAGGTCAAAGCCACTTCTTCTAAAACCACTGTTCTCATGTGTGGGTGTTGGACGGTCACAGAACACAAGATGGAGTAGGTGAGGGGTTGAGGGTTTGGAAGTGGCAATGAGACAGGGTGTGGGGTCATGCCTGTTTTAGGGTTTTGGACCACAGTTGAAAACACACGTTCAGAACTAGTAATGGTTAAGACTTGTGTCCAAAGCTGTTCCAAAGGACTCTGGTTTTGGGTGACTCGTTTCTGAATCTAGAAGAGATTTGGATTGAACTTGGGAACGGACATGGGGCGGAAACAGAGAGCATCCAAACAAGAGAAAGGAGGCATGAGAAGCAGAATGTCCTCTGGCACATTTCCTCTTTCTCTGTGCCATTCTAAGCCGAAAAGCTATATCCCTCATGCCCGTTCTCCATCCATGCCAAACTCTTCCTCTGGCCAAACTCTTCCTCTGGCCAAACTCTTCCTCTGGCCAAACTCTTCCTCTGGCCAAACTTTTCCTCTGGCCAAACTCTTCCTCTGGCCAAACCCTTCCTCTGGCCAAACCCTTCCTCTGGCCAAACTCTAAGATAATGAAAAAGCTTCCCTCGTGCTCCATAACGACGACCTAGCTTTCCAATTACCCTATGCGGGATAAATCAGCCTCCAATGGAAAAGTATCATATCTGAGGTAAGTCACAAGAACGGAAGACAAGCGATCATGTGCCAAATGATCTTGACAGCTGCTGTTACTGGAGGTAAGTTAGGGCAAGCAAGACAGAACAAGAGATTAAAAACAAGACAGACTCTGCTAGGGTTGACTTCCAAAAACTTACAGCAGAGAATGAGATACACTTACTCCTTCAACTAAAGACTATGGTGGGGCCTCAATCTCAATGTACGTACGATATACATTGGAGGACACGCTCAGCCTCAAGCCTCGGCCTCCTAAAATGCACACTGTACTAATTAACTTGAACAAGCTTTGATGAACATAGTTGATTTAGGTGTCTTTTTTATACTCAACAGGCTATCTAGATTCATACCTAGCTTTGTCAGCAGAGGAAGTCAATTAGCAGTCAAGTTGAGACAGCTAGACACAGACTGATAAATCCAACTTCTGTTCCTTCCAGGTAAGTAGAAAGCTGGGCAGCTAAAGCAACCAAACTGCCATATCAAACATGTTTCTCTCAACTTACGTGTATATATAGGTGCCTGGATGTGTCTACTGTGGAATCAGTGTTCTCACGTCAATTCGTGTTTTTTTATTAAATTACCTCCAGAGCAGACAAATATGTGAATAAATAGAACTATGATGTTATTATGAATACAGGTCTGAATCATGAAATTGCAAAAGATTCAGGGACTTTCCTCATGTTATTTCACTCCCGTTTGACTCACAATGGAAACAGCATGTGGACAGAACACATGACAGCACAGCCATTGTTTGGGCCAAACCATACTGGGATTCAGTCATTTACCTAGGTTCATTTGGGAACCAAGCCTAGCCATGACAAGGGTTCCATCTCATTGTGAGATTATACCCACACCTAAGACTAAAAGGACTATACACAAGATGCCTCCAGTTGCTATTTTACTGGGCAAAAAATGGGCTATTGCATATTCTGGCATAGCATTGTCTTCTGTGCCCGGTACTCCATGACTGAACCTTGAATGCTGAAGTTGGCCAATGGCAGCTCCAGTAGCAAGAGGAGGGGAGTGTTATTGGCTATAATAACACAAGAAACAGAAAGGAGCTTGACACATGGTGGGGTCATTCAGCTAACACCACAGTCATCTAAGCTACCGCTACATTTAGCTAAACAAATGGGCTGAACTGCAGCTCGTCCAGTGGCCATAACTCTCTCAGTATCAGCGGTTAATGTAATGAATTCTAGCTCTCATGCAGGGACCAACCTCGCCAAGGGAAACTAAGTGAAGAGTCGCAAAAAACTGCCTTCCAAAATGTCTGTCCAGTCCAAACAAAAACATGCTTTTCTTTTTGGTTTAAAGAAGCAGAGATGGATGGTGAGGGAATTGTAAGGGAAAATGAAAACACATACTTCATCACTGTGGAAGGGAGATAGAAAAAAAGGTTGGAGAGAAGAGGAAGGAGAGGTAGGAGTGGTGATTAGCTGTGTGTATTTGTGTTTTCTCACTCTGCTTTCTCAGGCCTCCCTATCATTACCAGAAGAACACAGTAGTGTCCTACCCAAAACACGCTTGGTGCCCGGAGCCATATCTCTTGGCTGGTCAGTGCTCTTCTCAACCCAGGCAAACTCCTAAGAATGCACAACAAGTCCACAACGTTGGACGGTCAAAATGCTCTGGCAACGGAGCATTTTGGAAAGGAATGCAGTCAACAGTCCTTTCAAAGGTAGATAATGAGTGAAATATGGTAGAATGAATGAACCAAGAACAATTATTTTGCCATGCCTTATGTTCAGCCTGGAGACTGCTACTACACTGAGAGCTCCATTTCGATTTTACTTCAGGCATTCTAAAGTCCTCTTTTCTTCCACATGGGCCATCTTGTAAAATCAAACTGACAATTGGAACATTTAAAGATAAAGGAATTAGCCAGGCAGTGAGGATACTGTTTGATTTCTAAAACGACTGTGGCTAGACGCAAGCCTCTTTCAGTTTCTGATCTACATATTTCTCTGGCACGTCTGATAGTGGATCGCTCATGTGTGACCCGATTCAGGAAACTTGGCTTATGTCGCAAGTCACGACTTCACAGGAGAGCTGTTTGAATGTAAAAAAAATTTTTTTAATCAAAATGCGTTTTTTGACAGAAATGCCTTCTCGAACATGTGAACTTTCATGTGCCTTAATATCAAACTTGAATGCCATCTGGAAATACAAATAAAATGGTTAAAATTACGAGCCTAGTTGGTTTAGCCACAGAAAAAGACAGCACATGAAAGTTCACATGTTCGAGAAGGCATTTCTCCCAAAAAATGCATTTTGAGAAGAAAAAAGTTTTTTAACTCAAACGTGAGTTTACAAGTTGATCAACTTTCAAAGCAGAATTACTTTCCCATTGTTCCTCAAATGCGGTGTATGATATACCATTTTGTAGCTCTGGGTCTCTACTTTTATGTAAAAATAAAAAAAAAAAAAACTGAAATTCAAATGTTGCTACATTTGAATTGCTAGACCGAATACAGGTGGTGAGTCACAATTGAACATTTCTGGCACCCTCCATCTAACGGTCTTAATGCATCTTTTTAGTGTCTAGTTATGGACAGAGTAATACCCTCAACCCTACTCAAACCCATTTGGTTGTGTGATAACGTTATGACGACCTTGCAGAAAAGTTGTGTGAGTCTGTGTCTGAATCTCAAACTGAACACTTTATCGAGTGGCCACTTGTTGTTGTGTTCGATATCGATACATATGATTATATTGATCACTCGAGTCTGCAAGTGTTTTGGCCAACATGAGCATTGACACATTTCAACTGCCACTTCTCAATTCCAAAATTCTAAATCCATTTGCGAGCATTGTCTCTGACGACCTGTCTTGTAGCATGACTCACCTGCTATGAAACACGGGCACTGGGGACCTGGGGAAGACACATGCATACTCCGATAGACAGAGAGAAAGGTGTAAAAACAAAACAAACTCTCTCTATTCCTGCACAAAATATGTGCAAGTATATGGGTCGCCGGTAATATCAGCAGCTGGTTTTAGCTTGTTGTAGCCTGCCTGCTGCTAGCTAGCTTCTATGACAAACACAGGGATGACATTTTAGCTAGCTAGCTAAGGATGTTGGGCACTGCACTGATAAACAGCATGTAGCTTGTCACTTATTTACGATAGTTTGATAGCTTGCTGATGAAGTTGTAGACATGTTCCCAGTACAGTCAGTCCATACTTCAGCACGTTTCCAAAGCACCAATCGCTACGTTGTAACATTGTAACATCAGCTGAGTGCACAGTGCAGCAGCAGACTCGATACTGTAATGACTCGGGGCAGAGCAGGCTGTTTGCTGTTCAATATAACTTGTTCATTGTGATAAAATAATGTTAATACAGTAGCTAGCTAGCATTGCATTTAGTGTTGCACTAGCTGGTTGGTTAGCTTCTCTTTTGTTTTTGTATGAAGTGACTGGCTCAGGCTTATCTAGCTAGTTAATAATGGACTAGATGGTTGGTTAGCTTCTCTTTCGTTTTTGTATGAAATGAAAGGCTCAGGCTTACCTACAGTAACACGTTTATTGAAAAGTTTTCATGTACATAATCAAACTTCAGAAATACATGAAATTCTTTAGCTGGGCTCCCGACTGGCGCAGCGGTCTAAGGCACTGCATCTTACTGCTAGAGGTGTCACTACAGACACCCTGGTTGTAATCCAGGCTGTATCACAACTGGCCGTGATTGGGAGTCTCATAGGGCGGCGCACAATTGGCCCAGAATCGTCTGAGTTTGTAGGCCGTCATTGTAAATAAGAATGTGTTCTTAATTTTCTTGCCTAGTTAAATAAAGGTGAAATAAAAATAACAAATAAATAAAAGATGTAAAAGTGTGTGACTAAGACCTCGAAATTAAACTTCTAAATTAATTACAGTTTTTTTAATTTATTCAGACAATTCTTTAGGGTGACGTAGTAGTGACTGTTGCTGCCAAGGGCGCCGAGTCGGCACAGGATGCCCATTTGATAAAGAGGCTTCTGAAGGACACTGTGGAGCACTCGATGACTCGACAACTAGCATTTGAGATTGACTCGATTGATCCGTGAAAGTGCATATCGAGTGCTCGAAGTGCTCGGTTTGTGATTCAGCCTATAATTGTTAATTGTTAACTCTCGCCACTGCAGTCCCAATGTTGCCTAGTGAATAGCTTATCTTTTTTCTACCATCATTCACCTATATTTACAATCCACCAGAGACTTACAATTCCTTTAGTTCAACTTTGGAATTCAAAAGCAGGTCCAACCCACAGTCTAGCCTCCCAGACTTGGCTGAAACTGGGTTCGGCTGAGTTCAAGGCAGTACCACTGAACCGTCTTCAGCTGAGTTCAAGGCAATACCATTGAACTGTCATTGAACTGCTATGTTTATTACAGTAGATACAATTACTGATGGCGTCACCTCTGACATCTAGAAACTGTGTTGTGGAGCTGACACACTTAAAGCTTATAGTGTTGCACTAGCTGGTTGGTTAGCTCCTCTTTTGGTTTTGTATGAAGTGACTGACTAGGCTCCCGAGTGGCGCAGCGGTCTAAGGCACTGCATCTCAGTGCAAGAGGTGTCACTGCAGTCCCTGGTTTGAATCCAGGCAGCATCACATCCAACCGTGATTGGGAGTCCCATAGGGCGGTGCACAATTGGCCCAGCATCGTCCGGTTTTGGCCTGGTTATATAAAGGTTACATTTAAAAAAGATGAACAGGCAAGATGCACATGTCTGAAGAAAGGGTAGTGGAAAGGACAGGTCCATTTGTCACTGGTATTTAGTGGATGACATGATGGCACGGAGCAAGCAGCACCTGTGCTCAGACAGGAAAATATAGACCAACATCGAAGTGACATCTCCCATTGGATTGGATGAAGAAGCTGTTTCCCATTAGTTTCAAGTCCTCTTCCCACAAATCTTCATCTAGTGCTACTGAGGCCTCACCTTTCCACTCTCTCTCTCTCTTTCTCCAAATACTTCTGACATACTTTTACTTTACATCTTACTCTCTCTCACACACACACACACACACACACACACACAGTGACCGAAACATACTGTCGTTACGTGCAGTCTGACCATTTGTTTTCAGTGGCAGAGGTTATGCAGGGGCTACGTGCGAATGTCATCTAAATATGGATGTGGAGATTTATCCCTGTAGCGAGTCAGTGTGGAAACTGTCTCAGCATGACAGAGTTATTACCACCACTTGGATTCCAGAAGTGCAAGATCACATATTAATCAAAACTGAGGAAAGGGGCAATGGGAGCACCTTAACCTTACATATTTAGCTTGTAAATTCTTCATACATAATGAATTCACGGCGATGCAAGCTTGATTGAAAGCTGATAGCGATCGAGCTAGCCTTCATCAACTATCATTCACGACATAAATGTTTTTTTAAATGTCAAGGCTAAAAGTGAATTGCGACCTGCCAAGGACAATCTCAGAGGGAATATTTGTCTGATTAGAGAAAATTGAGGTTTGTTCATGTATGTCCATGTTTGCTGATTGGGAGTAGTTTGAATTGTACTCTCAGCACGATTTAATTAAGAAACAGTCTCTGCGTTCCGGACCTGTCTTCACAAATCAACCCGGGGTTCACAGAATTCCTGCACGCGTTCCTTCCTAACAAAGAATTCCAACAACAACACCTCTCAGGGAGAAGACATTTCATATTTTGTTAGTTCTCTCTTCATATGCTCTACCCCTTCATTCATCACATTTTCTTATTTTTTTAGTTTGATATGTTTTTATAGGTTTCAATCACGTCCTCGTATTATAAAGTCAGATTAGTTGTGGGGTCATGAATGGGATGTATTTGTTGCGGAGAGCATTGATTGAAATACAGTTTGTTGTCATTGTAAGAACCAGTAGACCAAAAAGAGGTCACATGGGCTGCTCATTACTCACTGCTTCAGAACGTTTCCCCAAAACAGTTAGGCAGCTATTTATTTATTTAATCATTTAACTGAATTGAGATGGATGCAATTAAAACATTGACACATTGAATTATACACAGTCATCAACCAGATGCATTGCATTAGCTTGAGCTAATTTGTCTTCACCCCTCCTATGAGACTGACTGGTAAACCTTCACCCCTCCTATGAGACTGACTGGTAAACCTTCACCCCTCCTATGAGACTGACTGGTAAACCTTCACCCCTCATATGAGACTGACTGGTAAACCTTCCCCCCTCATATGAGACTGACTGGTAAACCTTCACCCCTCCTATGAAACTGACTGGTAAACCTTCACCCCTCCTATGAGACTGACTGGTAAACCTTCACCCCTCCTATGAGACTGACTGGTAAACCTTCACCCCTCATATGAGACTGACTGGTAAACCTTCACCCCTCCTATGAGACTGACTGGTAAACCTTCCCCCCTCCTATGAGACTGACTGGTAAACCTTCCCCCCTCATATGAGACTGACTGGTAAACCTTCACCCCTCATATGAGACTGACTGGTAAACCTTCACCCCTCCTATGAGACTGACTGGTAAACCTTCACCCCTCCTATGAGACTGACTGGTAAACCTTCACCCCTCCTATGAGACTGACTGGTAAACCTTCACCCCTCCTATGAGACTGACTGGTAAACCTTCACCCCTCATATGAGACTGACTGGTAAACCTTCACCCCTCCTATGAGACTGACTGGTAAACCTTCCCCCCTCCTATGAGACTGACTGGTAAACCTTCACCCCTCATATGAAACTGACTGACCTTCACCACCCTTTGCACCCCTGGTATTTCCTGTCAGTCTGAAATGGAGGAGGGTAGCGGGAGCTGGAGGAGGGTAGCGGGAGCTGGAGGAGGGTAGAGGGAGCTGGGTAGAACTGGAGGAGGGTAGAGGGAGCTGGAGGAGGGTAGCGGGAGCTGGAGGAGGGTAGAGGGAGCTGGGTAGAGCTGGAGGAGGGTAGAGGGAGCTGGAGGAGGGTAGAGGGAGCTGGAGGAGGGTAGCGGGAGCTGGGTAGAACTGGAGGAGGGTAGTGGGAGCTGGAGGAGGGTAGTGGGAGCTGGGTACAGCTGGAGGAGGGTAGAGGGAGCTGGAGGAGGGTAGAGGGAGCTGGAGGAGGGTAGTGGGAGCTGGGTAGAGCTGGAGGAGGCTAGTGGGAGCTGGGTAGAACTGGAGGAGGGTAGTGGGTAGAGCTGGAGGAGAGCTCGAGGAGGGTAGTGGGAGCTGGGTAGAACTGGAGGAGGGTAGTGGGAGCTGGGTAGAGCTGGAGGAGAGTATAGGGAGCTGGGTAGAGCTGGAGGAGAGTATAGGGAGCTGGGTAGAGCTGGAGGAGAGTAGAGGGAGCTGGGTAGAGCTGGAGGAGAGTATAGGGAGCTGGATAGAGCTGGAGGAGGGTAGAGGGAGCTGGAGGAGGGTAGTGGGAGCTGGGTAGAGCTGGAGGAGAGTATAGGTAGCTGGGTTAAACTGGAGGAGGGTAGTGGGAGCTGGGTAGAGCTGGAGGAGGGTAGTGGGAGCTGGGTAGAACTGGAGGAGAGCTCGAGGAGGGTATTGGGAGCTGGGTAGAACTGGAGGAGGGTATTGGGAGCTGGGTAGAGCTGGAGGAGAGTATAGGGAGCTGGGTAGAGCTGGAGGAGAGTATAGGGAGCTGGGTTGAGCTGGAGGAGAGTAGAGGGAGCTGGGTAGAGCTGGAGGAGAGTATAGGGAGCTGGATAGAGCTGGAGGAGGGTAGAGGGAGCTGGAGGAGGGTAGTGGGAGCTGGGTAGAGCTGGAGGAGAGTATAGGGAGCTGGGTAGAACTGGAGGAGGGTAGTGGGAGCTGGGTAGAGCTGGAGGAGGGTAGTGGGAGCTGGGTAGAACTGGAGGAGGGTAGTGGGTAGAGCTGGAGGAGAGTATAGGGAGCTGGGTAGAGCTGGAGGAGAGTAGTGGATAGAGGGCGGTGATGTATGGTTGGTGTGTGTGTGTGCATTGTGGAGGGTGGGTGCTATAAATCCATAAGTCTAGGAAATCTCTCACTGCAACGTATAGACAAAGTCAATGTTTTCTCATCTCCAGCCCTCCTTCACCACCTTTCCACCACTACTTCCCATCTTCTTCTAAGTGCCCCCTCTTCAGAAACAACAAGCCTGCCGACCATGTAGCGAGCTGCCATTTATTTTTAGAAGGGGGTGATGGTTCAGCCAAGCCAAACACATACTGTGACAGCCTTCACTGGTTTTCAGATTCCTCCGATGTTGGGAGTGCAGGAACACTGTTCCAGCAGAGGCCCCGTCCACCTCGTTAACACAACATTTCCTTCTGGTAAGCTCTGCTTGGCTTTGAAGGAAAGAGAGTTGAGCTAACCACAGGAGGTTGGTGGCACTGTAATTTGGCAGGACGGGCTCATGGTAATGGGAGGGAGAGGAATCATTAGAAAGGTATCAAATAACCAAACACGTGGTTTCCATGGTTTCCATGTGTTTTGATGCCATTCCATTCGCTCTCTGTTCCGGCCATTACTATGAGCCGTCCTCCCCTCAGCAGCCTCTCGTTGCGCCAGCAGAGGATGAGAGACTTGGTAGAGCTACACTGTACGTTCTGTCACAATGCCTACATAAGGCTGTTGTGCACTTGAGATGTGACGTGATGACATAAGATGTAATGACAGTTTATAACAACCTACATCTAAAAGGTGTAGCTGCCTAAAAAGACTGCGTTCCCGTTGCTTAGACAAGCCCATTCGGCAACATAAGAGCCCTGAGAAAAGCTGCTGCTCTTACCTTCACTTCACATGTCTTGTGGCAAGTCAGCCGGCACACTAGAAGATGGGAGAAAAACAGGAATTCAGAGTTAGTTTACTTCCTAAAAAGTATTATATTCAAACATTGCTGAGCGAATGAAATGCATCATTGAGTAAATGAAAAGAGTGTATTGAAATTCTACCTCGTCAAAGTTCAACATGTTTACGGTATGGTCAAAGTCAAATATTATTAACTGTTACAGACTGATGCTGCCCACTACTGGGGTCTGGGGTTTGGTGCTCTTGGGTCTGAAGAGAGCAGGGTCTGGCGAGAGAGACAGGGTCTGGAGAGACAGACAGGGTCTGGGGAGAGAGACAGGGTCTGGCGAGAGAGACAGGGTCTGAAGAGAGAGACAGGGTCTGGACAGACCGACAGGGTCTGGAGAGACAGACAGGGTCTGGAGAGAGAGACAGGGTCTGGCGAGAGAGACAGGGTCTGAAGAGGGAGACAGGGTCTGGAGAGAGCGACAGAGTCTGGAGAGAGAGACAGGGTCTGGACAGACAGACAGGGTCTGGAGAGACAGACAGGGTCTGGAGAGAGAGACAGGGTATGGAGAGAGAAAGGGTCTGGGGAGAGACAGGGTATGAAAGCAGAGAAGCTTGTCTGGGTTTGGTTGTAACTACTGGGGTAGAATAGTCCAAGATGGATAGAGATGCACCATACTCCAAACTAGACTAACCATACTAATTTTAGACTATGTTACCAAATACCAGTGTGTCTTGTTTAAACCTCTTCCAGCTAGGGTCCCATTTTCCGAATTTTCGCCTGTCTGACGTGCCCAAAGTTAAATGCCTACCACTCATGGCCAGAAACTAGGATATTTACATATTTAGTACTATTGGATAGGAAACACTCTGAAGTTTATAAAACCATTAAGATATAGTCTGTGGCTATTCCAGAACAGATTTAGCAGGCAAAAACCAGAGAAATTTCTGTCCGGAATTTATTTTTCTGTTGCTCTCTTCTCATTTTGAAGCCCATGTAATATTTTTCTATGGGGAATAGGACCGAGGTTGCAGTACTTATGGCTTCCACTAGATGTCAACAGTCTCTGGAAAGGGTATGGAGGAAAAAGCTCTGACCAGATCCTTAGAGAGAGAATTACTACGGGTAGGGAGAAAAGGTAAACAGACGCGTGCACGCTCACGAGAACGGAACGCGCCAGCGACCAACTTTCTTTTTCGCCTTTAACGCTTCACTTACCGTTCTTGTAAAATATGATCGCTATTATTCATAAAAGAATACATAAGGATGCATTATTAATGATATTTGATTTGTTTGTGAAAAGATGAGAGGTATAATTTGAACGCGATCCCTTCACTGTAAAACGGGCGAGTAGACTGACAATGCTTGGTGGAGTAGCTGAACGTGAACGTGCCAAAAACAACGGATATTTATGGATATAATTATTTACTTTTTCTAACAAAAGAACCATGGATTATCTTGTTTGGACACTTGGGAAGACCTCAGAAGAAGTTATTTGAAAGGTAAGCGATTTATATTAGCTGTGATATGGATATTTTGAGAACCGAGCTGGATATGAATTTATGCTAATGTGGAAAATATGTGAGGTACTAGCCTCAAACAATCAAATGTAGTGCTTTCGCCGTAAAGCCTTTTTAAAATCTGACAACGCAGTGATATTGCCAAGAAGCAGAGCTTTTGATGGCTATGCAACACTATGCAACACTTGTATATCGAAGTTAAATATTACGAATATGTATTACGAATATGTATTTTGAATTTGGCGCGTTATGTTTGCTCTGAAAACGATCCCGCTAAAGGGATCGGCGCGCTAAGAGGTTAAACAACACAAGATTACAGTTAACATCAGTGCTCAGGACTAGCGCATTTACTTTATCCTACTTCAGAAGAAATGCTATGAGTTTTTTTTGAACTCAAGTAAATCTGAATGAATATAAATAGACTAAGCTTCTAATTAGTTCATGATATTGTTGTGTTTAGGCACCTCAGACTACATTTGCACTAACATTTGAGAGCCTCTTTGATTCTTTAATTAAAGGCCATGACAGAAGTGACAGAGTGGAGCACACTCCAACCCCGAGGAGACTCTGGTTCCCAGTGAAAACCTACAGCACACTTCAACCCGAGGAGACTCTGGTTCCCAGTGAAAACCTACAGCACGCTCCAACCCCGAGGAGACTCTGGTTCCCAGTGAAAACCTACAGCACGCTCCAACCCCGAGGAGACTCTGGTTCCCAGTGAAAACCTACAGCACGCTCCAACACCGAGGAGACTGGTTCCCAGTGATAACCTACAGCACACTTCAACACCGAGGAGACTCTGGTTCCCAGTGAAAACCTACAGCACGCTCCAACACCGAGGAGACTGGTTCCCAGTGAAAACCTACAGCACACTTCAACACCGAGGAGACTGGTTCCTAGTGATAACCTACAGCACGCTCCAACACCGAGGAGACTGGTTCCCAGTGATAACCTACAGCACACTCCAACACCAAGGAGACTCTGGTTCCCAGGGTCCAGCTAAATACTTATTTTATCCAGTCGAAGAGCACGGCACTGTTTGAATACAAAAAATAATGGAGTCTTACAAAGCTATACATCAAGTGTAATTAACACATTTATAAAATATTGATTACTATGTATAGCTTTGTAAGACTATAAATGACAAACCACCCAGCTTTGGAGTAGTGAAAAGGTATATTACCTTGCTTTTCAGAGGAGCTGGCTAGTATTTAATGGAACTAATGAGATGCTACCTTCAACTTCCTTAAAACTGCATGCAGAGACATACGAATGGTATCCAGGAGTTTGTCTGACTCTGGGTAAGTAGGAAGACATGCTAAATCCTAAAGTATCCCTTTAAGTATAGCACCCAACAGATTTATCAAGGGCTGAAAGCACTCATGCACTACCATAAAGAGTGGTTTCCTCTACACTATATTTTTCTCTGGAATACCACTGAGCTGTGCTCCACCCACCCCATCACACGGTCCAGATGCACTGACCCGTTCTGTTCCCAGCATATAAGCCCTGAGTAAGCACACTCCACTGGGGTACAAGGGGAAGACAGAAAGAGGAGGACTTCCTTATTGGGTGTGAAGGTGGCTGGCGCAAAAAGGGCCCAGTCAGGCTTTTCCCTTGTTAGGAAGTTAGAGCTCTGCAGTGTAAACAGTCAGGCTTTTCCCTTGTTAGGAAGTTAGAGCTCTGCAGTGTAAACAGTCAGGCTTTTCCCTTGTTAGGAAGTTAGAGCTCTGCAGTGTAAACAGTCAGGCTTTTCCCTTGTTAGGAAGTTAGAGCTCTGCAGTGTAAACAGTCAGGCTTTTCCCTTGTTAGGAAGTTAGAGCTTTGCAGTGTAAACAGTCAGGCTTTTCCCTTGTTAGGAAGTTAGAGCTCTGCAGTGTAAACAGTCAGGCTTTTCCCTTGTTAGGAAGTTAGAGCTCTGCAGTGTAAACAGTCAGACTTTTCCCTTGTTAGGAAGTTAGAGCTCTGCAGTGTTAACAGAGCAGAACTAGATGGGAGAGGGCTAAGAGGGGATGAAGAGGATGGATGGAGGGGTAGAGGGATAGGGTAGAGGGATACCCCTATATTCCTCTACCCCTCTCTCCCTCTATTCCTCTATTCCTCTATCCCACTATCCCTCTACCCATCTACCCATCTACCCCTCTATCCATCCTCTTCATCCAACTGCAGAGCTCCCACTGCAGAGCTCTAACTTCCAAACAAGGGAAAGCATTAATGTTTACATTGCAGAGCAGGTAGTGAGGAGAGCGGGTAGTAGGGAGAGTGGGTAGTGAGGAGAGCGGGTAGTGAGGAGAGCGGGTAGTGAGGAGAGGGGGGAGTAGGGAGAGCGGGTAGTGAGGAGAGCGGGTAGTGAGGAGTCGGGTAGTGAGGAGAGCGCGTAGTGAAGAGAGCGTGTAATAGGGTAGAGCTGGTAGTAGAGAGAGTGGGTAGTGAGGAGAGCGGGTAGTGAGGAGAGCGGGAAGTAAGGAGAGTGGTAGCGGAGAGCGGGTAGTGAGGAGAACGGGTAGTAGGGAGAGTGTGTAGTGAGGAGATTGGGTAGTTGGAGAGCAAGTAGTGAGGAGAGCGGGTAGTGTAGAGAGCGAGTAGTGAGGAGAGCGGGTAGTGAGGAGAGCGGGTAGTGGGAGAGCGGGTAGTAAGGAGAGCGGGGAGTGAGGAGAGCGGGTAGTGAGGAGAGGCAGATAGTGAAGAGAGAGGGTAGTGAGCAGAGTGGCTAGTGAGGAGAGCGGGTAGTAAGGAGAGCGGGTAGTAAGGAGAGCGGGTAGTGAAGGCGGAGTAGTGAGAGGCGGGTGGTGGGAGGCGGGTAAAGGGAAGCGGGTGAGTGAAGAGGCGGGGAAGTGAGGAGAGCGGGTAGTGAGGAGAGCGAGTAGTGAGGAGAGCGGGTAGTGAGGAGAGCGGGTAGTGAGGAGAGCGAGTAGTGAAGAGAGCGGGAAGTGAGGAGAGCGGGTAGTAGGGAGGGGCAGATAGTGAGGAGAGCGGGGAGTGAGCAGGCCCGATGGGTGAGTGAAGAGAGCGGGAAGTGAGGAGAGCGGGTAGTGAGGAGAGCGGGTAGTGAGGAGAGCGGGTAGTGAGGAAGCGGATAGTGAGGCGGATAGTGAGGGAGAAGCGGGTAGTGAAAGGCGGGTGGTGAGAGGCGGAGTAGTGAAGAAGCGAGTAGTGAGAGAAGGCGGGTAGTGAGGAAGCGGGTAGTGAGAGAAGGCAGATAGTGAGGGAGAGAGAAGTGAGCAGAAGCCCGGAGTAGTGAAGAAAGAGCGGGAAGTGAGGAAGCGGAGTAGTGAAGAGAGAGGGTGAGTGAGGAGAAGCGGGTAGTGAGAGGCGGATGGTGAGAAGAAGCGGATAGTGAGGAGAGCGGGTAGTGAAGAGAGCGGGTAGTGAGGAGAGCGGGTAGTGAAGCCAGTAGTGAGAGAGAGGGGAGTAGGGAGGCGGGTAGTGAGGAAGCGGGTGAAGTGAGGAAGTCGGGTGGTAGGGGAGGCGTAGTGAAGAGAGCGTGTAATAGGGTAGAGCTGGTAGTAGAGAGAGTGGGTAGTGAGGAGAGCGGGTAGTGAGGAGAGCGGGAAGTAAGGAGAGTGGTAGCGGAGAGCGGGTAGTGAGGAGAACGGGTAGTAGGGAGAGTGTGTAGTGAGGAGATTGGGTAGTTGGAGAGCAAGTAGTGAGGAGAGCGGGTAGTGTAGAGAGCGAGTAGTGAGGAGAGCGGGTAGTGAGGAGAGCGGGTAGTGGGAGAGCGGGTAGTAAGGAGAGCGGGGAGTGAGGAAAGCGGGTAGTGAGGAGAGGCAGATAGTGAAGAGAGAGGGTAGTGAGCAGAGTGGCTAGTGAGGAGAGCGGGTAGTAAGGAGAGCGGGTAGTAAGGAGAGCGGGTAGTGAAGAGAGCGGGTAGTGAGGAGAGCGGGTAGTAAGGAGAGCGGGTAGTAAGGAGAGCGGGTAGTGAAGAGAGCGGGAAGTGAGGAGAGCGGGTAGTGAGAAGCGAGTAGAGAGAAGCGGGTAGTGAGAAGCGGGTAGTAGGGGAGGCGAGTAGTGAAGAGCGGGAAAGTGAGGAGCGGGTAGTAAGGAGGAGCAGATAGTGAGAGGCGGGAGTGAAACAAGCGGGTAGTGAAGAGAGCGGGAAGTGAGGAGAGCGGGTAGTGAGGAGAGCGGGTAGTGAGGAGAGCGGGTAGTGAGAAGAGGCGGATAGTGAGAGAGCGGGTAGTGAAGAGAGCGGGTAGTGAGGAGAGCGGGTAGTGAAGAGAGCGAGTAGTGAGGAGAGCGGGTAGTGAGGAGAGCGGGTAGTGAGGAGAGGCAGATAGTGAGGAGAGAGGGAAGTGAGCAGAGCGGGTAGTGAAGAGAGCGGGAAGTGAGGAAAGCGGGTAGTGAAGAAGAAGAGTAAGTGAAAGCGGGGTAGTGAGGAGAAGCGGATAGTGAAGAAGCGGATAAGTGAGGCGGGTGAGTGAAGAGGCGTAGTGAGAGGCGGAGTAGTGAAGCGAGTAGTGAGAAGCGGGTGGTAAGGAGAAGCGGGGTAGTGAGGAGAGCAGGTAATAGGAAGGCGGGGGTGAGAGGCGGAGTGGTGAGAGAGGCGAATAGTGAGGAGGCGGAGTAGTAGGCAACGAAGCGGGTAGTGAGAGAAGCGGGTAGTAGGAAGCGGGTAGTAAGGAGGCGGGTAGTGAAAGAGTCACGGGTGAGTGAGGGAGGCGGGTAGTGAGGAGAGGCGGATAGTGAGAAGAGGCGGATAGTGAGGAGAGCGGGTAGTGAAGAGAGCGGATAGTGAGGAGAGCGGGTAGTGAAGAGAGCGGGTAGAGGGGAGCGGGTAGTGAGGAGAGGCGGATAGTGAGAAGAGGTGGATAGTGAGGAGAGTGGATAGTGAGAAGAGGTGGATAGTGAGGAGAGAGGGTAGTGAGGAGAGCGTGTAGTGAGGAGAGCGTGTAGTGAGGAGAGCGTGTAGTGAGGAGAGCTGGTAGTAAGGAGAGCAGGTAGTAAAGAGAGCTGGTAGTGAGGAAAGCGGGTATCGAGGAGAGCGGGTAGTAAGGAGAGCGGGTAGTAAGGAGAGCGGGTAGTGAAGAGAGCGGGAAGTGAGGAGAGCGGGTAGTGAGGAAAGCGAGTAGTGAGGAGAGCGGGTAGTAAGGAGAGCGGGTAGTAAGGAGAGCGGGTAGTGAAGAGAGCGGAAGTGAGGAGAGCGGGTAGTGAGGAGAGCGGGTAGAAGGAGAGCGGGTAGTGTGGAGAGCGGGTAGTGAGGAGAGCGAGTAGTGAGGAGAGCGGGTAGTGGGAGAAGCGGGTAGTAGGAGAGCGGGTAGTGAGGAGAGCGGGTAGAGTGGAGAGGCGGGAAGTGAGGAGAGCGGGTAGTGGGTAGAGCGGGTAGTGTGTGGAAGCGGGTGGTAATGGGAGAGCGGGTGCTAGGAGTAGGAGCGGGTAGTGAGGAGGCGGGTAGTGAGAGAGGCGGGGAAGTGAGGAGAAGCGGGTAGTGAGGGAGGCGAGTAGTGAAGAGGCGGGAAGTGAGGGAAGCGGGTAGTGAGGGAAGCGAAAGTAGTGAGGCGGGTAAATGGGAAGCGGGTAGTAAGAGAGCGGGTAGTGAGGAAGCGAAGTGAGAGAGGCGGGTAGTGAGGAAAGCGGGTGAAGGAGAAGCGGGTAGTGTGGAAGCGGGTAGTGAGAGGCGAGTAGTGAGAGAGCGGAGTAGTGGGAAGCGGGTAGTAAGGAGAAGCGGGTAGTGAGGAGAGGCGGGTAAGTGAGGAGAAGCGGAAGTGAGAGAAGCGGAGTAGTGGGTAAGCGGGTAGTGGGAAGCGGAGTGAGTGTGGAGAGCGAGTAGTAAGGAGGCGGGTAAGTGTCGAGAGCGGGTAAAGTGAAAAGGCGGGAAGTGAGGAGCGGGTACTGAGGAGGCGAGTAGTGAGAGGCGAGTAGTGAGAGAGCGGAGTAGTGAGTGAGGCGGGAAGTGAGGAGGCGGGTAGTGAAGAAGCGGGTAGTGGGAGAGCGGGTAGTGTGGGGAGCGGGTAGTGGGGAGAGCGAGTAGTGAGGAGATCGGGTAGTGAGGAGAGCGGGTAGTGAGGAGAGCGGGTAGTAAGGGGAGCGGGTAGTGAAGAGAGCGGGAAGTGAGGAGAGCGGGTAGTGGGTAGAGCGGGTAGTGGGAGAGCGGGTAGTGTGGAGAGCGGGTAGTAAGGAGAGCGGGTAGTTAGGAGAGCGGGTAGTAAAGAGAGCGGGAAGTGAGGAGAGCGAGTAGTGAGGAGAGCGGGTAGTGAGGAGAAGCGAAGTAGTGAGGAAGCGGGTAGTGAGGAAGCGGTGGAAAGTGAGGCGGGAAGTGAGGAGAAGCGGGTAGTGAGGAAGCGGGTAGTGAGGAGAGCGAGTAGTGAGGAGAGCGGGTAGTGAGGAGAGCGGGTAGTGAGGAGAGCGGGTAGTGAGGAGAGCGGGAAGTGAGGAGAGCGGGTAGTGTGGAGAGCGGGTAGTGAGGAGAGGCGGATAGTGAGGAGAGCGGGAAGTGAGCAGAAGCGGGGTAGTGAGTGGCGGGTGAGTGAGAGAGGCGGATAGTGAGGAGAGCGGGTAGTGAGGAGAGCGGGTAGTGGGAGAGCGGGTAGTGAGCAGAGCGGGTAGTGAGGAGAGCGGGTAGTGGGAGAGCGGGTAGTGAGCAGAGCGGGTAGTGAGGAGAGCGGGTAGTAAGAAAGCGGGTAGTAAGGAGAGCGGCTAGTGAGGGGAGCGGGTAGTGAGGAGAGCTGGTAGAGAGAAGAGCTGGTAGTCAGGAGAGCTGGTAGTGAGGAGAGCGGGTAGTGAGGAGAGCGGGTAGTCGGGAGAGCGGGTAGTGAGGAGAGAGGTCAAAGAATAGGAGGTACAGTGAGGGAAAAAAGTATTTGATCCCCTGCTGATTTTGTACGTTTGCCCACTGACAAAGAAATTATCAGTCTGTAATTTTAATGGTAGGTTCATTTGAACAGTGAGAGACAGAATAACAACAACAAAAATCCAGAAAAACGCATGTGAAAAATGTTAGAAATTGATTTGCATTTTAATGAGGGAAATAAGTATTTGACCCCTTTGCAAAACATGACTTAGTACTTGGTGGCAAAACCCTTGTTGGCAATCACAGGGGTCAGACGTTTCTTGTAGTTGGCCACCAGGTTTGCACACATCTCAGGAGGGATTTTGTCCCACTCCTCTTTGCAGATCTTCTCAAGGTCATTAAGGTTTCGAGGCTGACGCTGGCAACTCGAGACCTTCAGCTCCCTCCACAGATTTTCTATGGGATTAAGGTCTGGAGACTGGCTAAGCCACTCCAGGACCTTAATGTGCTTCTTCTTGAGCCACTCCTTTGTTGCCTTGGCCGTGTGTTTTGGGTCATTGTCATGCTGGAATACCCATCCACGACCTGGCTGAGGGAAGGAGATTCTCACCCAAGATTTGACGGTACATGGCCCCGTCCATCGTCCCTTTGATGTGGTGAAGTTGTCCTGTCCCCTTAGCAGAAAAACACCCCCAAAGCATAATGTTTCCACCTCCATGTGTGACCGGGGATGGTGTTCTTGGGGTCATAGGCAGCATTCCTCCTCCTCCAAACACGCGAGTTGAGTTGATGCCAAAGAGCTCCATTTTGGTCTCATCTGACCACAACACTTTCACCCAGTTGTCCTCTGAATCATTCAGATGTTCATTGGCAAACTTCAGACGGGCATGTATATGTGCTTTCTTGAGCAGGGGGACCTTGCGGTGCAGGATTTCAGTCCTTCACGGCGTAGTGTGTTACCAATTATTTTCTTAGTGACTATGGTCCCAGCTGCCTTGAGATCATTGACAAGATCCTCCCGTGTAGTTCTAGGCTGATTCCTCACCGTTCTCATGATCATTGCAACTCCACGAGGTGAGATCTTGCATGGAGCCCCAGGCCGAGGGAGATTGACAGTTATTTTGTGTTTCTTCCATTTGTGAATAATCGCACCAACTGTTGTCACCTTCTCACCAAGCTGCTTGGCGATGGTCTTCTAGTCCATTCCAGCCTTGTGTAGGTCTACAATCTTGTCCCTGACATCCTTGGAGAGCTCTTTGGTCTTGGCCATGGTGGAGAGTTTGGATCTGATTGATTGATTGCTTCTGTGGACAGGTGTCTTTTATACAGGTAACACGCTGAGATTAGGAGCACTCCCTCCTAATCTCAGCTCGTTACCTGTATAAAAGACACCTGGGAATCTTTCTGATTGAGAGGGGGTCAAATACTTATTTCCCTCATTAAAATGCAAATCAATTCATAACATTTTTCACATGCGTTTTTCTGGATTTTTGGGTTGTTATTCTGTTTCTCACTGTTCAAATAAACCTACCATTAAAATGAAAGACTGATCATTTCTTTGTCAGTGGGCAAACGTACAAAATCAGCAGGGGATCAAATACTTTTTTCCCCTCACTGTAGGAGGACCGAGTAGAGAAGATATAATGAGCTAGGAGAAGAGGAGACAAGGAAAGGATGGATGAGAAGAGGACACAGAGACCCTGGTCCAAAAACAAAGGGGAGAAGGAAGGGCCTCAGTGATGACTGAAAAACAGAGACTGAC
This sequence comes from Brachymystax lenok tsinlingensis, assembly GCA_030435695.1. NCBI lineage: Eukaryota > Metazoa > Chordata > Actinopteri > Salmoniformes > Salmonidae > Brachymystax > Brachymystax lenok. The sequence continues at coordinate 8,146,005 of CM059781.1, read as the reverse complement.
AAAGCGGGAAGGGGAGAAAGAGAGAGAAAGAGAGAAAGAAAGACGAAAAAACGCAAGAAAAGACGAAAGAGGGGAGAGGATTAAAAAGATACAATGGCAAGTAGGGAGTTGGGTGTTGGGTGTTGGTCCACATGGAAGAGATGATGAGGAGGATTGAGGGGCTGGTTCCTATCTGACTCAGTACTTGAGGTATGTTCTTTAGGAGAGGAGGGAGGGAGGGAGGGAGGGAGGGAGGGTGGGTGGGTGGGGCTGGAGCTGGGGCTATTTCATCTCCCAGGTCCTTTGTAATGGGACTGGACTACCAAAGGCATGGGCTGAGCCCAGCTAGAGAGATGGAACGAGGGCTGGGATATTTCCTCTCTCATATGTTCAAACACACACAAACAAACGTACAGTACACACACACACACACACAAGACAGACGCAGACACACAGACACCCTATAGGGCATCACAAACAAACACACTACGTACATGCTCTGCCCACTACATTAGACTGTCACAGACACCAGACACACCATGTACCATGTTCTGACCACTACATTAGACTGTCACAGACACCAGACACACCATGTACCATGCTCTGACCACTACATTAGACTGTCATAGACGCCAGACACACCATGTGCCATGCTCTGCCCACTACAGTAGACTGTCACAGACACCAGACACACCATGTACCATGCTCTGACCACTACATTAGACTGTCATAGACGCCAGACACACCATGTACCATGCTCTGCCCTGCCCACTACATTAGACTGTCACAGACACCAGACACACAAATATACACACCCACACAAGCACATGCCTCACACTCACACTCAATCAGAAACACCCTTCCCTGCCCATTACTGTAGACTATCACAGACACCTTCTTCGCCCGCTTTGAGGATAACACAGTGCCACCGACGTGACCCGCTCCCACAGACTGTGGGCTCTCGTTCTCCGTGGCCGACGTGAGTAAGACATTTAAGCATGTTAACCCTCGAAAAAGCTGCAGTGCCAGACTGCATCCCTAGACGCGTCCTCAGAGCATGCTCTGGCCAGCTGGCTGGAGTGTTTAAGGACATATTCAATATCTCCCTATCCCAGTCTGCTTCAAGATGTCCACCATTGTTCCTGTAACCAAGAAAGCAAAGGTAACTGAACTAAATGACTATCACCCCGTAGCACTTCTGTCATCATGAAGTGCTTTGAGAGACTAGTTAAGGATCATATCACCTCTACCTTACCTGACACAATAGACCCACTTCAATTTGCTTACCGCCCCAATAGATCCATAGACGATGCAATCGCCATCACACTGCATACTGCCCTATCCCATCTGGACAAGAGGAATACCTACGTCAGAATGCTATTTATTGACTATAGCTCAGCCTTCAACACCCTTGTACCCTCCAAGCTCATCATTGAGCCCGAGGCCCTGGGACTGAACACCGCCCTGTGCAACTGGGTCCTGGTGAAGGTAGGAAACAACACTTCCACTTTGCTGATCCTTAACACAGAGGCCCCACAAGGGTGCATGCTCAGCCCCCTCCTGTACTCCCTGTTCACCCATGAATCCGTGGCCACGCACGCCTCCAACTCAATCATCAGGTTTGCAGTGACAAGACAGCCTACAGGGAGGAGGTGAGGGCCCTGGCGGAGTGGTGCCAGGAATATAACCTCTCCCTCAACAAAACGAAGGAGATGATCGTGGACTTCAGGAAACAGCAGACGGAGCAACCCACTATCCACTATCGACAGGACGTCAGTGCAGAAGGTGGAAAGATTCAAGTTCCTCGGCGTACACATCAGACAAACTAAAATGGTCCACACAGACAGTGTGGGGAAGAAGGCGACCCAGCGCTTCTTCAACCACAAGTTGCTGAAGAAATTTGTCTTGGCCCCTAAGACCCTCTTTTACAGATGCACAATTGAGAGCATTCTATCGGGCTGTATCACCGCCTGGTATGGCAACTGCACCGCCCGCAACCAGGGGGCTCTCCAGAGGGTGGTGGGTCTGCACAACACATCACCGGGGGCACACTGCCTGCCCTCCAGGACACCTTCAGCCCCCGATGTCACAGTAAGACCAAAAAGTTCATCTAGGACATCAACCACCAGAGCCACTGCCTGTTCACCCCGCTATCATCCAGAAGGCGAGGTCAGTACAGGTGCATCAAAGCTGGGACCGAGAGACTGAAAAACAGCTTCTATCTCAAGGCCATCAGACTGTTAAGTAGCCATCACTAGCCGGCTACCACCCGGTTACTCAACCCTGCAACAGAGGCTGCTGCCTTATATACATAAACATGGAATCACTGGCCACATTAATAATGGAACACTGGTCACTTTAATAATGTTTACATACTGCTTTACTCATCTCATATGTTTATACTGTATTATATTCTACTGTATTTTAGTCAGTGCCACTCTGACATTGCTCGTCTTAATATTTATATAAACTCAGCAAAAAAATAAACGTGCCTTTTTCAGGACCCTTTCAAAGATAATTCGTAAAAATCCAAATAACTTCACAGATCTTCATTGTAAAGGGTTTAAACACTGTTTCCCATGCTTGTTCAATGAACCATAAACAATTAATGAACAGGAAGGTGGCTCTCCAGGAACAGGGTTGGAGTTCAAACCTACAGGAGGGTAACTCTCCAGGAACAGGGTTGCAGTTCAAACCTACAGGAGGGTAACTCTCCAGGAACAGGGTTGGAGTGAAAACCTACAGGAGGGTAACTCTCCAGGAACAGGGTTGGAGTTCAAACCTACAGGAGGGTAACTCTCCAGGAACAGGGTTGGAGTGAAAACCTACAGGACGGTAGCTCTCCAGGAACAGGGTTGGAGAGAACACTGACAGGAGGGTAGTTTTCCAGGAACAGGGCTGGAGAGAACACTGACAGGAGGGTAGTTTTCCAGGAACAGGGTTGGAGAGAACACTGACAGGAGGGTAGTTTTCCAGGAACAGGGTTGGAAACCCCTATTAAATGCAAATCTTTTTCAATGCTTTGTTGATGTATAAATTAATGAGGTACTCATGACAAATACTACAATTCTTCATCTGCACTAACAAATAACTATGTGGGTAGTCAGTCTGTTTGATGCAGCATATCTGATGTTCTGCTGCCCTCTAGTGGTGATCTTGACTCAACAGCATTTCTGCATTTCTTAAAGGCCCAGTGCATTCATCATTTAGTTGTTCTTATGTTTTGTATCATACTGTACAACAGCTGATGAAACTAACGCTGTATTACTTCCTTACTGGTTGAAAATGCAATCTACACAGCAGGGGAGGCTGTTGAGGGGAGGACGGCTCATAATAATGTCTGGAATGGAGTGAACGGAATGGTATTAACCACATGGAAACCACGTGTTTGATGTGTTCCAAACTTCTCTGCCAATAACATCTAGTTTTCAGATTACACATCCCTCCCCACTCCCAGACAGTCCTTACTACTTGAGAAAAACGTTTTTGCTAAACAGCTAGTTTAGAATTGTTTTGAATTTTAATGGAAAAATATTACAGAGATGTACTTAATTGTTACCCAGAAAATATTTGATATTGAGATAAACACATTTCTTATTTTGCTGAGTTTATTTCTTAATTCCATTCTTTAACATTTAGATGTGTGTGTATTGTTGTGATTTGTTAGATACTACTGCACTGTTGGAGCTAGTAACACGAGCATTTCACCACACCCGCAATAACATCTGCTAAATGTGTGTATGTGACCAATAAAATGTGATTTGATTTTGAATTGATTTGATATATAGATACACACTGACATGTATGCACTAAAGTACTCACACGCACACACACACACACACACACACACACACACACACACACACACACACACACACACACACACACACACACACACACACACACACACACACACACACCAATATGACCACTTGTCAGTGTGTGTGTTTACTATTACCTTTAGTACTTTGGCCCTACACGGGTTTCCTAAGCACCATCCCTCCCCTGGGAAGCTGTGGATTCTACCAGAGTAAATGTTTACCTCTCTCTGTTTGTGCTGCTAACACGCAGAGCAACCACACAAACAAACCAGACACGCTCCCTGGCAGCTACCTGAGCTGACGGAGGAGTCTGATCGGTTGGGATGGAAGTGTGTGTGTGTGTGTGTGTGTGTGTGTACACTTAAGTCTGTATGTGCAAACACTCCCCATGGCACACCTCTACCCTTCCCCATTCCTCTGAGTCTCTGCTCTGTCCTCTACACACCTATCATCAGTCACACGTTGACGGTCCATCTCCGTGGCCGTGTCAGGTTTCTATGGCTTACACCGCCTGTTAATTCAGGTGTTAAGTGATGACTGATCGAGGTGTTTCTTCCTGTTAGGCGGTTTACAGAGGAATACCTCCCCAAAACTGTGTGTGTGTGTGTGTGTGTGTGTGTGTGTGTGTGTGTGTGTGTGTGTGTGTGTGTGTGTGTGTGTGTGTGTGTGTGTGTGTGTGTGTGTGCGTGCGCGCGTGTGTGTGAGCGTGCGGCTGTTGCCATTGTAGGATAGGAGCGTCCAGAACATATATTTTTATATGGACGTCTAGGGGATAGTATAGGGGATATCAAAACTGGTTTGCTGAACCAGCTGTTTCCATTTTCCAGTCTGTCGGCTGAAAGAAAATGCTCAGGTCACAAAGGGTCTGAGTCTAACATGAGTGTGTGTTATTTCAGTGATGAAACGGGACTAAATGAGAGTGTGTGTTGTGAGGAACAGAGACAGTAACATGGTTGTATAGTTATAGCTGAGGTTCTCACACTAGCCATAGTTCCCTAGCAATACCTTCTTTAATGTATATAGTACAGCTCACATGTAGGAGCCAAGTCGTAAAGGACCATTCTCTTTACCAGGGCTGACAGGAGGGTAGTTTTCCAGGAACAGGGTTGGAAACCCCTATTAAATGCAAATCTTTTTCAATGCTTTGTTTATGTATAAATGAATGAGGTACTCATGACAAATACTACAATTCTTCATCTGCACTAACAAATAACTATGTGGGTAGTCAGTCTGTGTTTGATGCAGCATGTCTGATGTTCTGCTGCCCTCTAGTGGTGATCTTGACTCAACAGCATTTCTGCATTTCTTAAAGGCCCAGTGCATTCATCATTTAGTTGTTCTTATGTTTTGTATCATACTGTACAACAGCTGATGAAACTAACACTGTATTACTTCCTTACTGGTTGAAAATGCAATAAATTGCAGTCTGTTAACTGTCAGCCTTGTCATGTTATTATCAGTCTGTTAACTGTCAGCCTGGTCATGTTATTATCATCAGTCTGTTAACTGTCAGCCTTGTCATGTTATCATCATCAGTCTGTTAACTGTCAGCCTTGTCATGTTATCATCAGTCTGTTAACTGTCAGCCTTGTCATGCTATCATCATCAGTCTGTTAACTGTCAGCCTTGTCATGTTATCATCAGTCTGTTAACTGTCAGCCTGGTCATATCATCATCAGTCTGTTAACTGTCAGTCTTGTCATGTTATCATCAGTCTGTTAACTGTCAGCCTGGTCATATCATCATCAGTCTGTTAACTGTCAGCCTGGTCATATCATCATCAGTCTGTTAACTGTCAGCCTTGTCATGTTATCATCAGTCTGTTAACTGTCAGCCTTGTCATGTTATCATCAGTTTGTTAACTGTCAGCCTGGTCATGTTATCATCATCATGTGATAATCAACTGATGAGGGGGAAGTGTCCCTGAAACCAGCACTAGTTCTATAACTGCACTATGATAGTGCCGTTGACCTGTAATGTGTAGGATAATCCAGTAGAGGGTAGTGGAAGTATAATGTCAACAACATAGAAAGACTGTTTTCCTTCAGTGTGTATGATACGGACATGGTGGTCCAATCTACTAGATGTTGGGTGACTGTGAAGCTGAGCCCCTACAGTTGTGTGTGTGTGTGTGTCTGCTCACAGCTTTCTTACAACAATCTTTTTAATGTTACAAAGCAAGTAATCTCTATAATGTAACATAATAAATCTTCTCTATGATGTAACATAATAAGTCGTCTCTAATATTTGACATAATAAATCCTCTCTATAATGTAACATAATATGTCATCTCTATAATGTAACATAATATGTCATCTCTAAAATGTAACATTATAAGTCCTCTCTAATATTTAACATAATAAATCCTCTCTATAATGTAACATAATAAGTCGTCTCTAATATTTGACATAATAAATCCTCTCTATAATGTAACATAATATGTCATCTCTATAATGTAACATAATAAGTCCTCTCTATAATGTAACATAATAAGTCGTCTCTAATATTTGACATAATAAATCCTCTCTATAATGTAAAATAATATGTCATCTCTATAATGTAACATAATATGTCATCTGTAAAATGTAACATAACAAGTCCTCTCTATAATGTAACATAATAAGTCCTCTCTAATATTTAACATAATAAGTCCTCTCTATAATGTAACATAATAAGTCGTCTCTAATATTTGACATAATAAATCCTCTCTATAATGTAACATAATATATCCTCTCCATAATGTAACATAATATGTAATCTCTATAATGTAACATAACAAGTCCTCTCTATGATGTAACATAATATGTAATCTCTATAATGTAGCATAATATATCCTCTCCATAATGTAACATAATATGTAATCTCTATAATGTAACATAACAAGTCCTCTCTAAAATGTAACATTATAAGTCCTCTCTATAATGTAACATAGTATGTCCTCTCTATAATGTAACATAATAAGTACTCAATATAATGTAACATAATAAGTCCTCTCTATAATGTAACATAATAAGTCCTCTCTATGATGTAACATAATAAGTACTCTCTATGATGTAACATAATAAGTACTCTCTATAATGTAACATAATATGTAATCTCTATAATGTAACATAATATATCCTCTCCATAATGTAACATAATATGTCATCTCTATAATGTAACATAATAAGTCCTCTCTATAATTTAACATAATATGTCCTCTCTATAATGTAACATAATAAGACCTCTATATAATGTAACATAATAAGTCCTCTCTATAATGTAACATAATAATTCCTCTCTATAATGTAACAAAATAAGTAATCTCTATAATGTAACATAATAAGTCCTCTCTATAATGTAACATAATAAATCCTCTATAATGTAACATAAGAGCTATCCTCTGTTACATTCCATCTATACAGGCTGACTGACAGAGAGCTATCCTCTGTTACATTCCATCTATACAGGCTGACTGACAGAGAGCTATCCTCTGTTACATTCCATCTATACAGGCTGACTGACAGAGAGCTATCCTCTGTTACATTCCATCTATACAGGCTGACTGACAGAGAGCTATCCTCTGTTACATTCCATCTACACAGGCTGACTGGCAGAGAGCTATCCTCTGTTACATTCCATCTATACAGGCTGACTGGCAGAGAGCTATCCTCTGTTACATTCCATCTATACAGGCTGACTGACAGAGAGCTATCCTCTGTTACATTCCATCTATACAGGCTGACTGGCAGAGAGCTATCCTCTGTTACAGTCCATCTATACAGGCTGACTGGCAGAGAGCTATCCTCTGTTACATTCCATCTATACAGGCTGACTGGCAGAGAGCTATCCTCTGTTACATTCCATCTATACAGGCTGACTGACAAAGAGCTATCCTCTGTTACATTACATCTATACAGGCTGACTGACAGGGAGCTAACCTCTGGGGACGGGTGTGCTTAAGTGTCCTGATATGCCTCTCAGCATGAGTCAAAAGCCCTAGCTTCTAGTAAGCCCAGATACATACTCGCTCACTACTGAATACACACAAACAAACACAAAGTTCAAACAAAATGGTACAAGCTGGTACTTATCAGCCAGGTTTGCAGGCAGAACTGAAGTAATTAATCCAAGGAATTGACCGTTTCTAAATCAGGTGTAATCTCCCTGCTGTTATAAAGGTGTGTTGCTAACAACATGTATTATGGGAGTGGCAGAATACTCCCATACACTCATAACCCAAAGTGATGATTTGTTTTACTACATTGGGTTTTTGACTGATCAAAATGGTAAATGTATTTCCCAACGTGAAAATACACATTGAATACATCCAAGAGTACAGTAAAAATAAATACAATTTCACCCATTGTATGAGGCTAATAAATAACTGTCAGAATGGGGAAAAAAGACCATACAGTTACCGGGGAAAAAAGGATCTCACTAGGACATGGAATAGTTATCAGTTACCCTACAATGAGCCATCAAAACGACCATACACTTACCAGGGAAAAAAGGATCTCACTAGGACATGGAATAGTTATCAGTTACCCTACAATGAGCTATTAAAACGACCACTGTTAGCTGGGAGCAGCCACACAATTAGGACAAGGTGGCTGCTTTTTAAGAGGACAGTAAATGGTGCTTTTTGTATATAGGACTCAGAGTAAAGCAGTAAGCCAATAGGATGCCTCTGTTTCCCCAAGCCAATAGTATGCCTATGTGTTTCCCCAAGCCAATTGGATGCCTCTGTGTTTCCCCAAGCCAATTGGATGCCTCTGTGTTTCCCCAAGCCAATTGGATGCCTCTGTGTTTCCCCAAGCCAATTGGATCCCTCTGTGTTTCCCCAAGCTGTGGACGAGGCAAGACAAATATTTCACTTCTGGATGCCAGGCTAAACAACCAGCCGGCTTCCCCCATGTTGCTTCAACTATCAAGAACCAGACATTTCCACTAGCAAGGAAGCAGTGGCCAGGTTTTAGTGGCTAGCCAAGCCCAGTGTCTCTACTGTCTAGACTCTAGCCTGTAGGTTTGCTATGGATTGCCAAGACCTGGGTAGCAATACTGAGCTAACTGTCATCCAGCTTTGATGAATCACAGACCTCTATGACTATATTGTTTATATAGTCCCATTGTATTATGTCATTCACTCAATCCTCAATATCCAACTAGAACACAATTTGATTAGTAAGCAAGCTATCAATATAATCAATGAAATTAGTTAAAAGCCTGATTAGCACACTAGCATTGAGTGAATTGAAAACCTGCCAACCCCTGACCTCCCCAGAGCTACTTAGACTATTTTAGCATAATTACTCACATTGACCAATACAGTGACCTTAAGTGACCCTAAATGACCCCTTGACGGACCCTGGTTACCATGGTAACACTCAGGCAAGGTCAGTACTAACCTTTGCAAATGAGCCCCTCCTGGCTGACGGTCTGTTTGCACACGCCACAGTGCTTGCTCTTCTTGAACGTCTTCACCCGAAAGGTGTGTGAATGGATCCCCTCAAACTCCTCAGGCTGCAAAAGGAAAAAGACAAAGAGTTGGAGGGTTAGTGTTCAATTGCAGATGGCTCAGTTGGTGTTGGGCTGTGGTGGTGTCGATACTGGGTTAAATTTGTGTGTAGGCCACGGTATATGCAAGGGTTTTGTGTGGACAAAGTCATTTGGACATTTATCACAGACTAAGAAAATGACCTTGCATATACCATCACCTAAACTAGGAATAATAGTCACATTCACATTGCCTGTCAGTATTAGTTAGGTTAAAGGCACTGCATCTATAGGCATAGTCAATTCAACTTTTAGAATTTGCGTAGATCAGGGATGGGCAACCGGCCGCCCTTTTGTAAGCCCTCGGATCTACAGTACAATACCAGTCAAAAGTTTGAACACACTTACTCATTCAAGCGTTTTTCTTGTGGGGGCCCACCATTTGGTAAATCGACCATGATTACTACAAGTTTAGATAGTGTTAGAAGAATCTAAAATCTTTTTTGGTTACTACATGATTCCCATATGTGTTATTTCATAGTTGTGATGTCTTCACTATTATTCTACAACATAGAAAATAGTAAAAATAAAGAAAAACCCTTGAATGTGTAGGTGTGTCCAAACTTTTGACTGGTACTGTATATACAGTACATAGATTTTTGGGGAACTCTGTCGGGGTCTCAACTTACTGTTGAGAGTTATAATAGTAGAATACAGAAGGTGCAATTTCAAAACGTGGTTGTGCATCAGCAGTTTTTCTCTTGTTATATCAATCACTGATAGTCACTCAATTAGCACATCAGCTATTTTTTATTTTATTATTGGTAACTTAGTCTAGCGGCCAGCTATCTAAACTATCATGGTCGATTTACCGAATGGTGGACCCCCACAAAATGTTGCTTAGGGCCCCCAAAAGGCTAGGGCTGGCTCAGACTGCATGTGTGGGTATGGATGTGGGTATGCAGACCCACGAGCCACTGCGGCCCCTCATGAGTTCAGATTTTTTTGTGGCCCCCACCTCCATCAAAGTTGAACTCCCTGGCTAAGATAATTAACATAATATTCATCACATTGACTTTGGTGGTAGGACTAACCTAACTTGAGATGAAAGGGGAAAGCGGGATACCTAGTCAGTTGTACAACTGAATGCATTCAACTGAAATGTGTCTTTCGCATTTAACCCAGCCCCTCTGAATCAGAGAGATGCAGGGGGGGGCTGCCTTAATCAACACCCACTTCTGAACGCACAGAACCCAAACCTTTCCACATCATAGACAAAAGACTTGCACAAAAGTGGATACATGTTAGAATTTGGCCCAACAACTGTAGAAATGGTACACTTCGTCTGAGTACAGACACTCAGCTGCCCTCTACAAGGAAGTAGTCCCCATTTTCTCTACTTTGAGAAACAAGAACAACCACATAACCCCATCTCCCTCCACCCCCCCTCCCTCCTTTTCCTGGGCCACTGCTGCAAGCCGCCTGAGATGATTCCTATCTGACAGTGTCCACAGTGCAGCCTCCCCTGAAAGGACCCCCTGTCTACAGCCAGCCAGCCCCTGTGTTTTCATTCTCCTATAATTACATCTCAACTGTTCTCCCTTCTTCCAGTCTGCCTTCTAAAACCTGCTCGTTGGCAGGGGGGAGTCGGGGTAACAGAAAAGTCAAAGTGAAGGACAACTGTCTCCTGTAGCGTCTCGGCTCGCTGCTAAACCTGTTTCATGTTCCCTCTTTGTGGTCAGCCTGTCCTTAATGGACAACTTTGGGGGAATCGGTGACATCACTTCCTCTGAGTATTTGCTCAGCTGGTCCCGATTTTGGGCTTTTTGACTTTCTGCTCTGTGGGATATTAAGCCCCGCTAACACACGGTCTGTTGGCCCAACAAAGCAATATTGAGCCAATATGACAAAATGATTGTACAAGTTAAGAGAGTACACATAACCAGGAGATATCCTGCACCTGTCTGGAAAGTGAATCAAGACTAACACGTAAACACGAAGGAAAGAATGTACTGCATAACAAAGAGACCTGGGGACTGAATCGACCCCCAATGCATTGTGGGATAGCAAAGATGTAAAACAGACCAGATTCTACAGCCTACACCCTTCCCTTCTTAAATGGTGTAGTGTAGCGTGTGTGTGTGTGTGTGTGTGTGTGTGTGTGTGTGTGTGTGTGTGTGTGTGTGTGTGTGTGTGTGTGTGTGTGTGTGTGTGTGTGTGTGTGGGCATGCACGTGTCTCTTAATATAACTCCCTACATATGCTTTATGAGGAAGAAACACCAAGAAAACTGATGAGGGCTTACTGAATGCATTTCAAGGCAGGAAACGCAAGCCGGAAAGGCTTTATAATATCCATCCAGCTTCCATTAAGCTAGCATGTGCTCGCTGGACAGGGTTAAGAAAAGCCATGTGGTTGGCAAATTGAGCAACTTTACAGAGGGATTTTATATGGCATGGGAATGCCACAGTATGGAGTGACGGTGTGCCATAGAGAATTCCCAGACCGGCCACTGCAGCCACACCAGTAACGACTGTGTATATCTCGTTTTGTCTTCAATCCCAAGCAGTTGGTGGAAAAAGTGTTTTAAATGCAGTAAGGCAAGTTTAAAGGTAAGCACTTCAGCAGACTCTAGCTTACTCTCCCCCACCACCTCTCTGCATACTGTATACGACACACTACCCTGCATCCTACTGCTGGCTTGCCACTGAAGATAAGCAGCGGACCCTAGATGGGAGACCAGAGGCTGCTGGAAGTGGTGTTGGAGAGCCAGTAGGAGGCACTCTTTCCTCTGATCTAGAAAAATAAATAAAGGAAGTCGGAAGTTTACATACACTCAGGTTGGAGTCATAAAAACTCTCAAATTTCTTGTAAACAAACTATAGTTTTGGCAAGTCGGTTAGGACATCTACTTTGTGCATGACACAAGTCAATTGTTTACATACAGATTATTTCACTTATAATTTACTGTATCACAATTCCAGTGGGTCAGAAGTTTACATACACTAAGTAGACTGTGCCTTTAAACAGCTTGGGAAATTCCAGAAAATTATGTCATGGCTTTAGAAGCTTCTGATAGGCGAATTGACATCATTTGAGTCAACTGGAGATGTACCTGTGGATGTATTTCAAGGCCTACCTTCAAACTCAGTGCCTCTTTGCTTGACATCATGGGAAAGTCTAAAGAAATCAGCCAAGACCTCAGAAAAAAGACCTCCACAAGTCTGGTTCATCCTTGGGAGAAATTTCCAAATGCCTGAAGGTACCACATTCATCTGTACAAAGAACAGTACGCAAGTATAAACACCATGGGACCACGCAGCTGTCATACCGCTCAGGAAGGAGACGCGTTCTGTCTCCTAGAGATGAACGTACTTTGGTGTGAACAGTGCAAATCAATCCCAGAACAACAGCAAAGGACCTTGTGAAGATGCTGGAGGAAACAGGTACAAAGGTATCTGTATCCACAGTAAAACGAGTCCTATATCAACATAACCTGAAAAGCCGCTCAGCAAGGAAGAAGACACTGCTCCAAAACCACCATAAAAAAGCCAGACTACGGTTTGCACCTGCATATGGGGACAAAGATCTTCCTTTTTGGAGAAATGTCCTCTAGTCTGATGAAACAAAAATAGAACTGTTTGAAAGCTTGCAAGCCAAAGAACACCATCCCATCCGTGAAGCACGGGGGGGGCAGCATCATGTTGTGGGGGTGCTTTGCTGCAGGAGGAACTGGTGCACTTCACAAAATAGATGGCATCATGAGGAAGTAAAATTATGTGGATATATTGAAGCAACATCTCAAGACATCAGTCAGGAAGTTAAAGCTTGGTCGCAAATGGGTCCTCCAAATGGACAATGACCCCAAGCATACTTCCAAAGTTGTGGCAAAATGGCTTAAGGACAACAAAGTCAAGGTATTGGAGTGGTCATCACAAAGCCCTGACCTCAACCCAATAGAAAATTTGTGGGCAGAACTGAAAAAAGCGTGTGCGATCAAGGAGGCCTACAAACCTGACTCAGTTACACCAGCTCTGTCAGGAGGAATGGGCCAAAATTCACCCAACTTATTGTGGGAAGCTTGTGGAAGGCTACCCCAAACGTTTGACCCAAGTTAAACAATTTAAAGGCAATGCTACCAAATACTAATTGAGTGTATGTAAACTTCTGACCCACTGGGAATGTGATGAAAGAAATAAAACCTGAAATAAATAAGACGTTTCACATTCTTAAAATAAAGTGGTGATCCTAACTGACCTAAGACAGGGAAGTTTTACTAGGATTAAATGTCAGGAATTGTGAAAAACTGAGTTTAAATGTATTTGTCTAAGGTATATGTAAACTTCCGACTTCAACGGTATATACCAATACCCCAGGACAGTGATTGGGGACGTTGCCCTGTGTAGGGTGCTGTCTTTCGGAAGGGTGTGGTCACAAAAAAATCCCATGATGCTTATCGTAAAAATAAGGGTTAGAACACTTCTATCCCTGCCCTCATGCCCACCTAATCATCCCCAATAGGCTCATTCATTCCCCAGGTCGTTGCTGTAAATGAGAATGGGTTCTCGGTCAACTGACCTGGTAAAATAAGGGTTAGGTATACATTCTCTCTCTCTTTTGGTCCCTTAGAACAGCTCTTTCATCTAACTTTCGCTCTCGTTATTTCTGGATGTCTCTCACTTTCGTTCTCTCTGTCTCTTTCTCTTCCTCCCCTCTACCTTTCTCCCTCCCCACTTAGCAGAGAGGTAGATTTATGGACGTCTGTGCAGTCTACAGGAAAGCCAAAGGTCTGGTTCCCATGACAGGCAAAGATTAGTGCCTTCTCCCTCCAGTCAATAGCTAAATATAATTTTATCATCAGACTGATTTAGCATAAGGTGTTTGGGTTAGGACCAGGATTAGCATTAGCCTCAGTTAGCATTATGTTCAGTCTAATGACCATGACGGTTAGCAGCAGCAATCCTAGCATCATGTGCATAGTTTAATGATTGTTGAGCTTAGCTTTAGTGGGGCAGTCATAAGCTAGTTCTTACTAGCTAAAATGTACATCATGCCTCAATATCAAATGAGTATGTATCACTTTGACATGACACCACATACCTAGTGTGTTGTAGTATTTTCTCTGTTGCTATTCCCACAGCTTTTCTGTAGCCTACCATATTGCCTCTTGGGCTTAGCCTTGGGACTAACCCTAAACAACAAACTGTTGTTGATCTCAATGCAACACTCCTATGGGACTGCATATCTCTCCCTGAGCCGCATGGTGACGACTAGACAGCCTGACCCTTCATGCCACAGCCTAATGTGATTAGCCTAATCTGGTTAGCCTAAAACAATGACTGGAGCTGTGTTGGTCGGCCATCTTGGAAAGGCCATCTCAGAAGAGGGATGAACCTGTCTAGCATGACTACATGATAATGCCAGCATTCCATGACAACTCTCAGCCTGGGAATCTGTTTGTCTGTAGGAGATCATTTGTGCGGGCAGACGCAAAATTCATTGGTTGTTGCCTACCCAAAACATTAGCGAGAGAGAATAATTGGCATAGGCCCTACAACTAGAAGTAAATTACTTTTACAGGAGCATACTGATACAAAAAGTGTGCCGTTCCCAACAGATCTAGCATACATTTTCCCTACCACCAATCCTAACCTTAACTATTAGAGGAAGTACCCGACAGAGACATGCCTACAAACATTATGGAGACACTAGTGCACCACTTTCTAACTCCAAAACCACAATACAGCACGCTTAGGGGATCTACTATTTCTGGCCTGAGGCATGAATGGGATCTATTCTTTTTTACTTCAGAGGGACACTCTGAAACTCTGACTCATGTCAGTGATCGCAGTGTGCTAGCAAGAACAGCTACATCAAATACCACCCAGGTCAATGCCAGTAATTCAACATATATGTTTTATCATATTTATCTGGCTGAAGTAAATAAACAAAGAATAAAACTGGAACATGGTTGGAATTCATTCATTATTTTGGATTCCAATCAAATTACCCAAACAATGTGCAGCAGGATTTCTAATCTGTGCACACACACACACACACACACACACACACACACACACACACACACACACACACACACACACACACACACACACACACACACACACACACACACACACACACACACACACACACACACACACACACACACACCTGTTGGTAACCTAGTTAGTCAGTAGACAGGGTTGCTTTAAAAACGTGTGTCCTGGAATCTCCTATGCAGGCTCTCATCAAAAGTGTAGTTTTGGTTCATTACAGATTTACAGTAATCTGTTCCCACTTCGAGAAGAAGAGAGCTCAAGATGTGTAAACAAAAACAACTGCGTTATCATGTATACACAGGGTAACACTTATTCAAACATTTATACATAATCCATCTGGCATGTCTTTTTTTCCCATGTGAACATTGCCTACATCACAAAACAGCAAATAAACTGCCTCTTTAGCCTGGTTCTGAAGCATACTACAGGAATGTAGCTGTGTAGGGGAGACTGGGCTAAATGAAGCCAAAGGGATAAGTTGAGCCACCCTTGTTTCTAGGAAACAAAATATTTAGGAAGAGGTCACCACATAGGAGATTCCAGCACCCCCTTTCCATTTCCATTTTTGAGGCGGCAGGTAGCCTGGCGGGTAGGAGCGTTTGGCCAGTAATTCCTGAGCTGACAAGGCAAAAATCTAAAATCTCCCTCTTCTGCCCCTGAGCAAGGCAGTTAACCCACTGTTCCCCGGGCGCCGTTGATGTGGATGTCGATTAAGGCAGCCCCCATTGCACCTTTCTGATTCAGAGGGGTTGGGTTAAATGCGGAAGACAGAATTCAGTTGTACAACTGACTAGGTATCCCCCTTTCCCATAATGGAGTCTGTGAAAGAACAAATCATATGGAAAAAGTGGTAAGCAAGTTATGTCCCCAAAAAATATTTCACCAAGTCGGTAGGTTTCATGATGCATGTATCTAAACCAAAGTAGATGATGTTAAGATAGTTCTTTACATTAGTTGGGGTCTCTATTAGCTTCAATATGAGGTCCTGAACCTAGCATGAAAGGGAATCCTTGTAGCTGTGTGGGTTAATATAGTCAAAATGTTAGCCTTGGGTAAGTTGAGCCAATTCAAGTGTTTTCTTCCTAGGCATAATGCAAGACATTATTGCTGGGATATGAGGTAACAACTGGGCCTGGCCTATGTTAAAAGTGTTTAAAAAAGTAAAATGTTTTGTTAGGTCTTACTTAAGTCTCTGTTAAAATATGCTTAAAAAGGTTAAAAGACAAAAAGTGATTGTGTTGAATTGTGTTTGGGAAATAAAGATAGACATGGTTTTAAAAAGGTAGTGGTAATATTTCATTCAGTAGAGACATTTGTAGGCGGCTTAACGAGATATGTTTTCAAAAATGTAATGTTTACATTCATTCTGATTATTTCCAGGGATACACCACATCCTGAAATAAATGTTGATATCTTTGTTAGAAAGACTACTACATTTCCCTTGACATAATGTAATAAATGGCACAACTTACCCCACTCTCCCCCTAGTTGTGTTTCCTTCACTCTTGCAGACAGAGAGGGAGACAATGTCAGGGACACTCACACATACACACACGCCAGACAGGCAAAATGTCTCAATCTCAGTCTATTCAGCGCAGGGACTCCCGTCGTATTTGGCTCTCTCAGAGAGAAGAGTGGATCCCCAAAATAAAATGGACTTGTAGTGTTTTCCTCCCCTATTGACCAGGGCTATGTAACAGAAACCAGGAGTGTCCAGCAAAACCCTTTTGGAAAAATTCAGACCTTCTGCCTGGCCCCCCATGTCAGTCACTCGTGGAATCTCAGCGTACTACCTCATGGTTTAATTCCCATTAGCAATTCGGGCTGAAGCTCATATTCTTTTTTAGAAAACAAACAAACAAGCTGTCCTCTGCTTCTCAACCAATCCAGGCCTCCTCTGTTTACCCCCAAATACTATGGAAATAAACGGGACAAGCAATATAGCAGGGCTCCCTTTGTTGGGCCGGGCCCTCTAATTGTTTCCGTTCATTAGGAGGGCCGCCGCCGCTCGCAGAGTTTGTTTATTGTTTGTGGGGGGAAGAAAGTGGTGGGGACTCTGGGATACGTGGTGCCAGGGTTGCGGGGGGTGGTGGGGGGGTTGGAGGGGGGTGTAGGGTAATAACGGGGATATGTTCACTAGAGACAAGGTCTGTGATGCCAGCCATTCAAATGCCCCTGGCCTGCTGTGGCCCTCCCTGTCGCCTCGCTTTTCTCTCTGCCAGACAGGCACAAAGGCAGATGGCTTGAAACAGACACCCTAGGACCCCTGGGGGGGGCAAGGCCAGTGTACACACAGCTCCCTTGCTGAGACGCTAAGCTCCTGGGAACACGCCCCCGAGCCACACACACAATGGAGACCCCTAACCCCAAGGGAGAGAGTGGGGAGTGTGGTTTGGGGGCTCCCAATGGGCTGACAGGATTTAAACCAGAGCTACAGCACTCTGGGGTAACCTCTCCACGTTTCCTCTACATAAAAACCATGGATCTCCAAAACTCATTGAAGGATTATTGAGAACTACTAGGTGTATAGGCTTTTGCTTTAGTACCACACCTGTTTCAGCCAATCGTAGCTCAGACTGAAAACCAATGTAGATTTTCTTTCAATCGGTTGTATTAGTGATGGACTGGGATAAGAAAAAATGCATAGCGCAAGACAGAAGTTGGAGAAGTCTGATCTACACTGATCTATAAATAGGTGAAAGCAGTATGGTGAATGTATTATTCACCTACACAGTTCAATCACATCTCTTCAGATGGAGGAAACTATCAGAGGAAGCAGCTACAACGAAAGGGAATACCTGTGTGAGACATATCCTCCTCAATAATCTCCAAATCGGTACATTGACAAGCAGCAGAAACAGGGTGAATCATGGCATCTTGATCCTGACCAAAAATGGCTAAACAAAATAATGCTAAATAAAAGAGTATACCAGTTTAATGTCCAAATAATTGACAGCTGTGCCATATAGATTGCAAAATAGAATTATTATATTCTATACAACCAATATAATATTTATATATATGAGGATACAACCATCCCAAGTTCAAGTGGAAATTATATAGTATCCAAACCCCAGTTTCAAATCACCCCATTACAAACCAATAACGCACAAGGAAACTGAACACAATGTGTACTTTACAGGCTGAACCGTAATGGCGGCCAAACAGTGAGCCCCAACAGGGATGCTTTTCCACACAGTGAGCCCCAACAGGGATGCTTTTCCACACAGTGAGCCCCAACAGGGATGCTTTTCCACACAGTGAGCCCCAACAGGGATGCTTTTCCACACAGTGAGTCCCAACAGGGATGTTTTTCCACACAGTGAGTCCCAACAGGGCTGATTTTCCAGCTACAACTCAGAGACATTCTTGCTGGATAAGGTCACCTCGAAAATAAGCTATTTTCCTCCTTAACACTAAAAGCTCTGACATGGATGACACACTCAGACACACACAGTCAGGAAGCCGGCGGAGTTCAATCCGAGCTGTGAGGCTGGGGAGCTGCATCCCTCACCTCATTCATTTACAGTTTTTTAGACTACACACACACACACACACACACACACACACACACACACACACACACACACACACAGCACGCACATATACGCACACACACACACACACACACACACACACACACACACACACACACACACACACACACACACACACACACACACACACACACACACACACACACGCACACACACACACACTTCAGCAAGTCTGTACTTTGAGCTTAAGTGCTGTCGATCTGTAGACAAATGGCAATTTATTTTACAATCTTTTATTAGATCCTGTTCACCACACACACACAGACAGACAGACACACACACACACACACACACACACACACACACACACACACACACACACACACAGACACACACAGACACAGACATAGACACAGACACACACAAACACACACACCCAGACACACACAGACACACAGAGACACACAGACACACACACACACACAGACACACACAGACACACCGACACACAGACTTCTGTCTGCATATTATTAATAAAGCTGATTTAAAATCTGAGCTGTGGCACCATTGGCTACGCACACACAAAGACATGTGGTTGAAACCCAAGAGTAGTTAAAAGTTTGTTATAAAGATGAGGTAGGAGAGTTTCACACCATTTTATGGAACACGGTGCCACTAATGAACCATTAGTAGAACGTGTATAGTAAACTGACTAAACTGACCAATCTAACTCTACTCAAAACTACACTTTTGATGAGAGCCTGCATAGGAGATTCCAGGACCCACGTTTTTAAAGCAACCCTGTCTACTGACTAACTAGGTTACCAACAGGTGTGTGTGTGTGTGTGTGTGTGTGTGTGTGTGTGTGTGTGTGTGTGTGTGTGTGTGTGTGTGTGTGTGTGTGTGTGTGTGTGTGTGTGAGAGAGAGAACTCACAGAACCTCAGATGGTGTCAGAGTGTATCAACTCAAGCCTGATCAGTAGTGGTCCCGTCTCTGATTCAGAGGGGTTGGGTTAAATGCAGAAAGACACATTTCAGTTGAATGCATTCAGTTGTACAACTGACTGGGTATCCCCATCATGGAGATCATGACCTACTTAACACAGCATCTCTCACAGCGTCTCTCACAGCGTCTCTCACAGCGTCTCTCAGAGCGTCTCTCATATGGGACACCATGTGTGTGAGTGAGATGTTTACAAGAAGTGGGGTCACTGCGGCAGGTCCCATCTGCTACTATGGGAAGTGTGTGTGCCCTCTGTCGCTGGAACACTCCTTACACCCCTACCCTTCCTCTCGCCAATCCCCACTCCCATTTTGTATGTCCTCACTCCCCCCCCCGCCATGCATGTTTTCTCCCACAAGGCTCTCACAACACGAGAGCAGGCACCTTTGACCTCTTCCATCTCCTTCCACTCTCTGACCTGACCCCACATCCAGACTGACACACAAGGCAGCCTCTACCCCCCAAACAGCACCCAGTCATTTCCATCTCTCTTTCGTCTCACCTCTCTCACTCTCTCTCTCTCTCTCTCTCTCTCTCACCTCCCTCTCTCTCCGTCTCTCACCTCCCTCTCTCTCTCCGTCTCTCTCCCAGTCTCTCTCACCTCCATCTCTCTCTCCGTCTCTCTCTCCGTCTCTCTCTCTCTGTCTCTCCCTCCGACACACGCTCCGTGTCTCTCTCTCTGTCTCCCTCTCTCTGTCTATCTCTCTCCGTCTCTCTCTCTCCGTCTCTCTCTCTCTCTGTCTCTCTCTCTCCGTCTCTCGCTCTTCGTCTCTCTGTCTCTCTCTCTCCGACACACGCTCCGTCTCTCTCTCCGTGTCTTTCTCTCCGTCTCCCTCTGTGTCTCTCTCTCTCCGTGTCTCTCTCTCCGTGTCTCTCTCTCCGTGTCTCTCTCTCTCCGTCTCTCTCTCCAACACAAGCTCTCTCTCTTTCTCTTGGTTTTGAGTACTATGGAGCCCTCACATGCAGTTTCAATAAAGAGCCTCTGAACTCTGAACTCAATAAGAAGAGGTCAAGGTTGAGGCCAACCCTGGGACTGTACCAGCTATTGCACATAGATTTTTGACAGGCATGTTGTTAGGAGAATCCACTGGGAGTGGCTTACTGGTAGTTCTTTAACAAATATAATAGTAATTCCTCATCTTTATCACACAAAATGAGAGAGGGAGAGAGAGAGAGAGAGAATGAGAGAGAGAGAGAGAGAGAGGCTGAGAGAGAGGACAGAGAGAGAGAGAGAGAGAGAGAGAGAGAGAGAGAGAGAGAGAGAGAGAGAGAGAGAGAGAGAGAGAGAGAGAGAGAGAGAGAGAGAGAGAGAGAGAGAGAGAGAGAGAGAGAGAGAGAGAGAGAGAGAGAGAGAGAGAAAAAAAAGAAAAAGAGGGGAAGGGGATGGAAAGAAGAGAGAAAGGCAGGGAGGTGGGAAGTGAGTGTGGCTTGAATTCCTCATCTTTATCACACAAAATGAGAGAGAGAGAGAGAGAGAGAGAAAGAGAGAGAGAGAGAGAGAGTTGACTTGTCAGACTGTTGAAGACGTGCCCTGTCCATCTCCCAAGCCCTGTCCCTCTCCCAAGCCATGTACCAAGCCCTGTTCTAAGTCCTGTCCCAAGCCCTGTCCCTTTCCCAAGCCCTGTCCCTCTCCCAAGCCCTGTTCATCTCCAAAGCCCTTTTCCAAGCCCTGTTCCAAGCCCTATCCCGCTCCCAAGCCCTGTTCCAAGCCATGCCCCTCTCCCAAGCCATGTCCCTCTCCCAAGCACTGTTCATCTCCCAAGCCCTGTTCCAAGCCCTGTCCCTCTCCCAAGCCCTGTCCCTCTCCCAAGCCCTGTACCTCTCCCAAGTCCTGTCCATCTCCCAAGCCCTGTTCCAAGCCCTGCCCATCTCCCAAGTCCTGTCCATCTCCCAAGCCCTGTTCCAAGCCCTGCCCATCTCCCAAGCCCTGTCCCTCTCCCAAGCCCTGTCCCAAGCCCTGTCTATCTTCCAAGCCCTGTACCAAGCCCTGTTCATCTCCCAAGCCCTGTCTATCTCCCAAGCTCTTTTCCTAGCCCTGTCCATCTCCCAAGCTCTGTCCATCTCCCAAGCCCTGTCCCAAGCGCTGTTCATCTCCCAAGCTCTGTTCCAAGCCCTGTCCATCTCCCAAGCCCTATCCTAAGCCCTGTCCATCTCCCAAGCCCTGTCCCAAGCCCTGTTCAGCTCCCAAGTCAACAAGCTGAAGAGCTGAACCTGGTTATTATCAAGCTGTCTTGTCCATCAAAACTGCCATGGAGTTGAAAATGAGCTTAACATTTTTTTTAATAAATTGTTTGAATGACTATCAATATTTTCCTTTAACCTCTTGGAGTGCTGACATCAGTTTAACCTCCTGGAGTGCTGACATCAGTTTAACCTCTTGGAGTGCTGACATCAGTTTAACCTCTTGGAGTGCTGACATCAGTTTGGCTAAATAAAGTATCAGAATTTAGCTAGCATGGTTCCACATGTGGATAAGGAAAAGCACAAGTCAGAGGAATGTTTACTGTTGTTTAAGCAGTAAACAAGGCATGACTTCATAAAATATCTGTACATCACAACCCTGTGAAAATGGAAACGTGTGAAATGTCTTGTGCGGTGCATCTGCTAAGGACCTGATTGAATAATAAACTAAATAAACATAATAAATAAAATCGCTCCATAAACAAACGACAAGAGTTGGATTTGTGTCCACTAGCCCCGTAGCCCCGTCTCCAGATCGACTTGACCGCTCGTGTTTATCATCGATCCCATGTTTCAAACAAAACTCTTTAAAAAGTGGTGCTCCAGAAGAGCATTCACATCTGATTCTAATTAGCCGTTATCTGCACAGCAGTCTACACAGTATGGAGGGGATCAACATTGGCCAAATATTTATATTACTAGCACTCAGACAACGCAGCCAAAGAGACAATTTATTGTTACTAATATGTTTACTCAGCGTTCGGTCTCTGAGGACCACTCCCCAACCTCTGCTCCCCAAAACTCCTATTCCACAAGCAGAAACCCCACAGCGTATATCCCATGCCCAATCGGTTCCCCTAAAACCATTCAGTTTCCCCACGGCCCTATAAGACACATTCATGCATCCTTAAAACGTGCATTTACACTTCGCTTAGCGACACCCCTTAAAGAGACAGTGTCAGTCATTAGGCCCCTTAAAGAGACAGTGTCAGTCATTAGGCCCCTTAAAGAGACAGTGTCAGTCATTAGGCCCCTTAAGGAGACAGTGTCAGTCATTAGGCCCCTTAAAGAGACAGTGTCAGTCATTAGGCCCCTTAAAGAGCCAGCATCAGTCATTACAAAGTCAAAGTCACCATTATTAGTCAGTTGTACAACCGAATGCCTTCAACCGAAATGTGTCTTCCGCATTTAACCCAACCCCTCTGAATCAGAGAGGTGCGGGGGGCTGCCTTTTTAATCGACATCCACGTCTTGGCGCCGAGGAACAGTGGGTTAACTGCCTTGTTCAGGGGCAGAACGACAGATTTTTACCTTGTCAGCTCGGGGATTTGAACTTGCAGCCCTCCGGTTACAAGTCCAACGCTCTAACCACTAGGCTACCTGCCGCTACTACACTTGTAAACCTGTGTGTTAAGGTAACTTTGTAAGCCTACAATATTACAATCATACTTTATGGATACCAAAAACATAAACATGTAACGACCTTCATATTCATATACCTCCTGGTTTGACAGATGCGGAAGGCCGACATCGGCGGATGCGGTGAATTGAGACTCAGCCCATGCAAAAAAAACATATCTCCAGCTCAAACAGATGGATTTTGATGGGGATTTTTTTTAATGCTAATTAGATGTCCATGGGGGCATGAACATTGACTCTAGGGGGTTAAACCCCAACTATGTTAAAGTTAGGGTAAGGCCTGAGAGAGTGGCCAGGGTTGAAGCACTTGTCATTCTGAAATGTGTCTAATATGTTACTGCAGTCCAACGGGAGTTTGGTTGAAGGGGGTGGGGGGGTTGGTGCAGGCTGCAATACAGAGGAAATGTGCCCCATTATCATTAATCTGTTCCCTCTCTCTATATGAAGAGAGGAATTGTACCTCTTTCTCCTCCTCTCTGTTCTCCTTTACTCTGGTTCCCTCCATCCACTGACCTCACAATGGACGGTCACCTGCTTTTCATTTCTCCGTCTCTCGCTCCCTCTCTTTCTCTCAACATGCATTTTCATCTCAGCGAGGTGAATCCCAGGAAGGAAATTACTCAGTCATCCAGTAGTGAAGAGAGAAAATCCCCCCTTTTTTCACAGGCCATCAACAGCATGGAGAGAGAGAGAGAAAGAGAGAGAGAGCGAGAGCAAGAGAGAGAGAGCGCTAAAGAGAGAGAGAGGGAGAGGAGCCAGACTTTGATTCTATAGTCTCAATCCACTATTGAGTTATGTAAACTGTTCCCTAACAAGAGGCCTTATTTATGGCAACTGAGTTCTCTAACAGCTGTGGTATGTTAATATCAGTATGCATGAATAAAGTTTCATAATACAAGTTTCATTTATGGAGTCACAAACATTCTTACACTGTTACTTTCAAACATACTTAATCTCCCTACCAGAGTTAGAGATGCACTCTGAAACCTTTGGACAATTTCAGCCAGTAGTTTTGAGTTTCTCACGATCCAAAAGTGGTCTCTGTTTTTTGTGTACCAAGTCATCCATTTTGTGTGGAATCATACAAATGTGGAAATTTGTTACGATTTTGTTGTGTTTAATATCCCGGAGTGCATCTTTAATTCACCACTTTAACACCACTTAAGGTCTATATTCCACTTAGACAATGGTAAATGTATAGCCTGAACAGAGGTCCTTACATAAGGCTTGAGGTCATGTAACAGGTTTAAAGCTGAAAGTCTTTTAACAAATCTCACTCAAACCAAATTTCTGAACTTCAAACACAGAACAATTACTTTGAACAATGACTGTGCTTTGGCTCTCAGTCTGCAGGGATGTTTAACTCCAATTTGTCCCTGTCCCAGAGGCAGACTGGATACAGTGGCTTCCTGTCCCGTCGGTCCAGTCCGGACCAAACCTGAAACTGGGATAAATTACACCCCACCTGTCTTCGTGTCCACCCCCCACCCACTGTTTATTTGTCCTATAAACCCCTTTCCCTCCCTCTCTCTTTCTCTCAAACATGTTGGAAGTGACTAGGATAATCTAGGTCTTTGTAGACTCAATTGAGCTGGTTGACGGTGTGGTTAGAGACTCACAATCTGTGAAAGGAACACATAGACCCATAGGTGAATTGAAAACATAATCACATGATATAGTTACTGTTTTTTTCTATTGAAGTTTATATATTTTGTATGGTACCTCAGCTTCACACTAAATAAGCATATAATGTACGGCTGTCCCCGATAAAAATAAATATTGGTCGACCGAAAGTCGTCTTTCGAACAAATTTTAAAGGTGTATTTTTCCATATATAGACACACCAGATGTGTTTTAATAAAATCAATAATATGCATTGAGCTTGTCTGATGCTTAACAAACTTGTGAAATGTGAAATGCTTAAAGCTTATGGTTTGATGAAATAAGACAAATGCCTCAAGAGGGCACCAGAGATCTAGATAACTAGAATAAAAAAAACTTAACATGACCCAACTGTTCTCCTCCCGCTCTTGCTGGCTTTTGCAGATTCTACCATTACTCTCCTGAAGTTGCCGGTAATAGGCTACACAAGGAGTCGGCAACCTTTCTCAAGTGGAATGCCAATTCTACCCATCTGCGTGCCAGTTACGATTTCATATGCACATTTTTGTGAAATAGTTTCATTTAATTTATAATAACGTATCTTCATATCTCAAAATCATTGTCATGTGGTTAATCAAAATTCCATCTAAATCTAAATGAATATGATACCTAAAAAGTAACTTATCTTGCCATTACCAACTTTATAAAAATAGCCTACATAACGACAACAAATAAAAACATCGCAGCCTGCAGGTAGAAAATATCCTGATAAAAATAAATTGGCTACACATGTCCTGTCTGCAATGAATTTGAAACATTGTATCAACTACGGTCCAAAGTTTGCTATCGAACTTGCAACACTGTATAAAATATTATTTCCACAACTACCACGAACATTACAGAATCACGCACCAATATTATGGAGTCAGCAGGAGCAGCAACACCCAACAGAGGAGTCGAGGAACGCGTCAGAGAGCACTTGGTCATGTTACAGCATCTTGGGACCGCTGGGAGAGACAGGAGGTCTTCCCAGCGCCTCGACCACCCCAATCAGGGGTGTTCCCACCTAGCCCTCCGGAATCTGGAACCAGTGGGATTCGTCTCTCCCTTCCCAGGGAGTATGATGGGAAAGCAGCACGGTGCTAGGGGTATTTGCTACAACTGGACCTCTACCTGGCCACCGTGCATCCAGCTCCCTCTGGAAGGGAGAGAGTGTCCGCTCTTGTCTCCTGTCTCACTGGGAGAGCGCTGGAGTGGGCCAACGCCGTGTGGGGAGAGGGAGAGTGGGCCAACGCCGTGTGGGGAGAGGGAGACGCGGCGTTGGACAACTTTGAAGAGTTCACCCGTCGCTTCCGAGCTGTATTTGACCATCCTCCTGAGGGGAGAGTGGCGGGGGAGCGGCTCTTCCAATTGAGACAGGGGACAAGAAGCGCCCAGGAGTTCGCCCTTGAGTTCCGGACGTTGGCCGCTGGAGCGGGCTGGAATGACAGGGCCCTCATCGACCACTATAGGTGCAGCCTACGCGAGGACGTCCGGCGGAAACTGGCATGCAGGGACGCCACCGTGACCTTTGACCAACTGGTAGACCTCTCCATTCGGTTGGATAACATGCTGGTCACCCGCGGATGTCCAGAGAGAGTCCTGGCAACCCCACCCTCCGGCATCCCCTCTCCAGAGCCAATGGAGCTAGGAGGGGCAACGCGTAGGGAGGCTGGAGGAGGAGCTTTCACCTGCACCAGTTGTGGCCACAGAGGGCACACTGCCGGTCGGTGCAGGGGTGGTTCTTCTGGGAGGAGAGACTGCAGGCAGAGCACTCTGGCGTCACCTCTGGTGAGTATGCACCACCCTCACCACAGAGTCCTCTGTTGATCAACTGTTTGTGTCTGTGTGTTTTCCGGATTTTTCCCCGCATTTCCAGCATTGGGCGCTCGTCGATTCAGGCGCAGCTGGGAATTTCATTGACAGAGTGCTTGCACTTAGGTTAGAGATTCCCATTAACCCTTTGGTCAGACCTTTCCCTGTTCATGCTTTAGATAGTCGACCATTAGGGTCCGGGCTAATCAGGGAGGCCACCATCTCTCTCGTCATGGTGACGCAGGGGAAGCATGAGTAGAGAATCAGTCTCTTTCTCATTGACTCTCCTGCATTTCCTGTGGTATTAGGCCTTCCCTGGTTAGCCTTGCATAACCCCACCATTTCCTGGCAACAAAGGACTCTCACAGGGTGGTCACGAGAGTGCTCGGGGAGGTGTATAGGGGTTTATGGTGGTGCAACCACGGTGGAAAGTCCAGACCAGGTCTCCACCGTGCACATCCCCCCAGAATATGCCGATTTGGCTCTCGCCTTCTATAAGAAGAAGGTGACTCATTTAACACCCCATCGACGGGGGGATTGTGCGATAAATCTCCTAGTAGACGCTGCACTTCCCAGGAGTCACGTGTATCCCCTGTCGCAAGCGGAGAAGGAGGCTATGGAGACATATATCTCAGAATCCCTGGGTCAGGGGTACATTCGGTCCTCCACTTCCCCCGCCTCCTCGAGCTTCTTTTTTGTGAAGAAGAAGGATGGGGGTTTGCGCCCGTGCATTGATTATCGAGGTCTCAATAAGATCACGGTAAGTTACAGTTACCCGCTGCCGCTAATCGCTACGGCGACTGAGTCAATGCACGGGGCACGCTTCTTCACGAAAATAGATCTCAGGAGCGCATACAATCTGGTGCGTATCCGGGAGGGAGATGAGTGAAAAGACCACCTCAGGCCATTATGAATACCTCGTCATGCCGTACGGGCTGATGAATGCTCCCGCAGTGTTCCAATCCTTTGTAGACAAGATTTTTCGGGACCTGCACGGGCAGGGTGTAGTGGTGTATATCGATGACATTCTGATATACTTCGCTACACGTGCCGAGCATGTGTCTTTGGTGAGACTGTTGGAGCATGAGCTGTACGCAAAGGCTGAGAAATGCTTGTTCTTCCAGCAGGCAGTCTCTTTCCTAGGGTATCGCATTTCCACGTCCGGGGTGGAGATGGAGAGTGACCGCATTGCTGCCGTGCGTAGTTGGCTGACTCCCACCGGGGTTTTGGTCAGGTGGCAGCTCCCATTACTTCACTACTGAAGGGGCGTCCGGTACGTCTGCAGTGGTCAGTTGAGGTGGACAGGGCTTTTGGGCAACTAAGGGCGTTGTTCACTTCGGCTCCCGTGCTGGCTCACCCGGATCCTTCTTTGGCATTCATAGTACAGGTGGACGCGTTCGATGCTGGGATAGGAGGCGTGCTCTCCCAGTGCTCAGGCACCCCACTGAAGCTTTGCCCCTGTGCTGTCTTCTCTAAGAAGCTCAGTCAGGCGGAGCGGGACTATGATGTGGGGGACCGGGAGCTGTTGGCTGTGGTCAGGGCCCTGAGGGCGTGAGGGGGCTAAACACCCTTTCCTCATCTGGACTGACCACCGTAACCTGGAGTACATCCGGGCAGCGAGGAGATTGAATCCTCGTCAAGCAAGGTGGGCCATGTTCTTTACTCGTTTTGTGTTTACCATATCTTACAGACCAGGTTCCCAGAACCAGAAGGCAGATGCGCTGTCCCGGCTTTATGATACAAAGGAGCGACCCATGGAGCAGACTCCCATACTTCCGGCTTCCTGCCTGGTAGCGCCGGTTGTGTGGGAGCTGGATGCGGACATTCAGCAGGCGTTACGTACAGAGCCCGCTCCCCCCTAGTGTCCCGTCGGCGTTTGCACGTTCCAACTGCTGTCCGTGACCAGTTGCTCTATTGGGTCCACACATCACCCTCCTCTGGTCATCCTGGGATCAGTCGGACAGTGCGCTGCCTGACTGGGAAGTACTGGTGGCCTACCTTGGCTAAGGACGTGAGGGTTTATGTTTCTTCCTGCTCGGTGTGTGCACAGTGTAAGGCTCCTAGACACCTACCCAGAGGTAAGCTAAATCCCTTACCCGTTCCACAACGGCCATGGTCACATTTATCAGTGGATTTCCTAACTGATCTCCCTCCTTCTCAGGGGAACACCACGATCCTGGTCGTTGTGGATCGATTCTCTAAATCCTGTCATCTCCTCCCTCTGCCCGGACTCCCTACGGCCCTACAAACTGCGGAGGCCCTGTTTAACCACGTCTTCCGGCACTACGGGGTGCCCGAAGATATAGTGTCTGATCGAGGTCCCCAGTTCACGTCGAGAGTCTGGAAGGCGTTCATGGAACATTTGGGGGTCTTGGTCAGCCTTACCTCTGGTTTTCACCCTGAGAGTAACGGGCAGGTGGAGAGAATGAACCAGGATGTGGGCAGGTTTCTGCGGTCCTATTGCCTGGACCGGCCGTGGGAGTGGGCGGCGTTCGTGCCCTGGGCAGAAATGGCACAGAACTCGCTTCGCCACTCCTCCACTAACCATTATGTGACTTGTTAAGCACATTTTTACTCCTGAAAGTATTTAGGCTTGCCATAACAAAGGGGGTGAATACTTATTGAGACATTTCAGCTTTTCATGTTTTATTAATTTGTGAACATTTAGAAAATATACTTCCACATCTCAATTTTAAATTCAGTCTGAAACACAACAAAATGTGGGAAAAGTCAAGGGGTGTGAATACTTTCTGAAGGCACTGCGGTGCATAAGGGTGTTCCCACAGAAAACAAGCACCACACTGTATGCCTCAAGGCCTACACACCCCTGTGGAACTTAGGTTCTCTTTAGTACCATCGTAATGATGTTACTCGTGTATCTTCAGCAGTGGTTAGGAATGCACTCAAAACAAATTCCACACAGGAGGCTCATAGTCTGTTACTGAAAGTTGTTTACCTCAAGAAGCAGATACTAAAATATAACATGGTCTTGTGGCAACAGAGCACCTCAACCAAAAACATCAAGAATAAAGACAAGCGCAGGAATTATGGTAACTTCAGTTTGGCTACTGTGTTTGTCACGGATAATAGTTCGGCTGGGAAAAACAAGTTTAGACAATTCTCTGTTCTCCTTCATCTGCACTGATCTGAAAGCCAGCCTAATGATGAACCTGTCAAGTACTTCTAGAATAAGGGAAGGAGCCAATGAAGGAAAGGAGACAATGAAGGGAAGGAACTTAGGAATGCACAAACCTTTAGACATGTGAGAAAGACCTTTAGAATTCACCCCTCGGTCACAGTAGTGGAGGTGTATTGGGAGAATCTCCATGTTGAAATGTTCCAGGAACTCAGCATGGTCATATAAGGTAAAAGGCTCAGATGCTGAATGTATCAGGAACTCAACATGGCCATATAAGGTCAAGGCAGTGTTCACAAGCAAACCAGAAAGTGGGGTTTATAGACGCCACAAGGAATCAAAACTGAGGCTAAAATCCCAAAATATACTGACTCATGCATAGCAGTCCATGTTTGAACACACCTACATACTATACAGATAAGACCTTAGTATTGAATGTAGCCAAGGCTGTTTGGTGATGAGCTATGAATGAGTGAGGGATTTCAGAGGTAGATGCTGGGGAGGCTGTGGGAAACCTGGTCTCTCGGTTCACAGCCGTGTCTCACTTCCTGTTCAATGGCCCCTGACCTCCACTGGGCTCAGGGCCAGCCAACCAACCCTCTCCATGAGGGATGTCACCTATGGGGCTTTATTGGCCTCTTTTTCAGTCGAATCCACAGTCTACAGAGCAAAATGTGTGGTATTGAAATACAATATTTCTCAAAGCAAAGCATGTCAACTCTGGAATGTAAAACTCATGCTGAACATAACATTTGAACACAAATGAGCTCAGGCCAAGGCTCTCCGTGAAGAAGCATATTTTAAAGAACTGTATTCTTATAAAAAGAAATGTCGGTTGAGCCATATCCGTTTAATGTGATCGTGAGCACGTGTAAACACTAAGGGGAGATTCTGTAGACACAGATTACACATACTGGACTAAAAAGCATGCTCAATGGAAAATGTGATTCTAAATCCAGCCGGTCCCTAAATGTACTAACATCATATTTCTAAAAGGATAGCTGCCCACTGGCAGAAACCAACATGTATCCACTCCTTATACAACGAAACTATGCCTGTTTTAGCAAGAGACGGCCAAGAGAGCAAAACCACATATAACGTTGGAGTCTTCTCTCAAACAGCTCTAGACTAGAGGTCGACCGATTAATCGGCATGGTCGATTAATTAGGGCCGATTTCAAGTTTTCAGCCGATTATGGCCGATTACATTGCAATCCACGAGGAGACTGCATGGCAGGCTGACCACCTGTTATGCGAGTGCAGCGTCAAAAGGACCTTGTGGCTGCAAGGAGCCAAGGTAAGTTGCTAGCTAGCATTAAAGTTATCATATAAAAAAAACAATCAATCTTCACATAATCACTAGTTAACTACACATTGTTTATGATATTACTAGGTTAACCATCTTGTCCTGCATTGCATGTAATTTGCATATAATCAATCGCTGTTAATTTATCATCGAATCATAGCCTACTTAAACTTCGCCAAACGGGTGATGATTTAACAAAAGCGCATTCGCGAAAAAAGCACAATCGTTGCACAAATGTACCTAACCATGAACATGCCTTTCTTGAAATCAGTACACAGAAGTATATATTTTTAAACCTGCATATTTAGTTAAAGAAATGTATGTTAGCAGGCAATATCAACTAGGGAAATTGTGTCACTTCTCTTGCGTTCAGTGCAAGCAGAGTCAGGGTATATGCAGCAGTTTGGGTGGCCTGGCTCGATGCGAACTGTGTGAAGACCATTTCTTCCTAACAAAGACCGTAATTAATTTGCCAGAACTTAACATTATTATGACATAACATTGAAGGTTGTGCAATGTAACAGCAAAATTTAGCAATATTTATCGAACGGGTTGCCACCTGTTCGTTAAAATACGGTACTGTATTTCACTGAAAGAATAAAATAATAAATGTTTTGTCTTCGATAAATGATAGTTTCCCGGATTTGACCATATGAATGACCAAAGGATTGTATTTCTGTGTGTTTATTATATTATAATTAAGTCTATGATTTGATATTTGATAGAGCAGTCTGACTCAGCGGTGGTAGGCAGCAGCAGGCTCGTAAGCATTCATTCAAACAGCACTTTACTGCGTTTACCAGCAACTCTTAGCAATGCTTGATGCACAGTGCTGTTTATGACTTCAAGCCTATCAACTCCTGAGATTAGGCTGGCATAGTGCCTATGAGAACATCCAATAGTCAAATGTATATGAAATACAAATGGCATAGAGAGAAATAGTTTACGTGTCATAATTCCTATAATAACTACAACCTAAAACTTCTTAACTGGGAATATTGAAGACTCATGTTAAAAGGAACCACCAGCTTTCATATGTTCTCATGTTCTGAGCAAGGAACTTAAATGTTAGCATTCTTACATGGCACATTTTAACTTTTACTTTCTTCTCCAACACTGTGTTTTTGCATTATTTAAACCAAATTTAGCATGTTTCATTATTTATTTGAGATTAAATTGATTTTATTTATGTATTATATTAAGTTAAAAATAAGTGTTCATTGTTCTTTCAGTATTGTTGTAATTGTCATTAATACAAATATATATATAAAAATTGGCCGATTCATCGGTTTCTGCTTTTTTTGGTCCTCCAATAATTGGTATCGGTGTAATCGGTCAACCTCGGTCAACAATCGGTCAACCTCTACTCTAGACTCCAGGCTACTCGGTCAAATCCTGTAGCAGACTGGACGCAGCTCAGACCTGAAGAAAATGCCATAACATCGTAAACAGCCAATTCACCTCAATGCCATGCCTTGATCTGACAGCACTCATTAAGGGAGACCAAACTCATTTGAAGGCCTCGCTATCGATCTTAATGTGGGGCCATTTCATCTTCGATGCCACAAGGGATTCGTAGTTTCTTTATTGGGGAATGATTGATGCCGGTGATCAGGCTGTCTCTGATGAATTTTGGTCTGTTTCTTTGACTAATTCACTCTCCCCCCAGTGAAACTAAATAACTAAGCCAGAAAAAAAAACGTAAAAAGCTCCCAATATTAAAGCCATGTATAGAGTTTGGGAACTCAGCCTAGGCTCAAAACAGGATGGCACGCGCACACACATCAAGGTTGTTTTCTGTAGCAACCTGTCATGTGTGGACCCAATCCTCCACATTTGTCTGAGGATAGTCACAAACACAGCCATCTGAACACTTAATTCTGCTGTGGATCCAAAACATTGAAGGCACATTACAAAACACATTGGAGGAAAGAGAAAATGCATGGGGGGGAAAAAACTAGTCAAACCGCTAACTAGGGCAATATTGAACCCCCAAAACAGGATATAATATGGAACTGGAAGACAGATGTTCTTTATTATTGATCGGAGCATCTCCTTCCTGTAAGAACCACTCCACATGTGAAAAACACAATAAAGGCATTCTAGCCGGGGCGTTGAGTTTTAGCAGGATGGTATGATATAGTGTACAATATGCATGGAAATGCTTATATGTCCGGATGTTATCTATGATGACATTAAGAAAGACAAGCAGAGTAAAGAGGGAACAACATGAAAAGAGAAGAGAGAAGGAGAGAAAGCATGATAACAAACTAAAACAGAGCCATGGAAAGAGAGAAGGGAAAGTTGGTCAACAAGCTGGGACAGGCAAGCTGAGCCCTTCCAGATTGGAGCTCCAATCCATCCAGAAATGGCGGGAGAGCCATGGGAGGCTGAGGGCCCGTGTGTCCAGCGAAGCGTGCAGAGGGCTGGGTCTCTTTAGGGGATAAAAAGGGGTTGGATGGGGGGTGGTGGCTGGAATGGACACACAAAGCTTCACTACTCCCATAAATCACATGAACAGGAGCTTAAATACCCTTTTATGTAGTGAGAAAGAGTGTCAGTATTCCATTCTGAACGCCGTTCGGAGTTTCATCTTTTCCACTCCATTGACGCATCATGGGCTAAGAAGGAAACTGCAGCGCGCAGTGGAACTCTGAGATACAGTATGTGTCCGATTGAAAACGCTCAGGAAAGATGACACAGAGGAGGCATGCCGGAAAGGGGACTGAAGAAATGGAGGAGGCATGCCGGAAAAGGGAAAGATTAAATGGAGGAGGCATGCTGGAAAAGGGAAAGATTAAACGGAGGAGGCATGCTGGAAAAGGGAAAGATTAAATGGAGGAGGCATGCTGGAAAAGGGAAAGATTAAATGGAGGAGGCATGCTGGAAAAGGGAAAGATTAAACGGAGGCATCCCGGAAAACAGACTGCATGGCTAATGCAATATGGCTGGGTTAGGGTTAACATTGGGGCAACACAAAGCCAGATGTGGCAATTACAGAAATGTTGCCGTAATTCAAAGGGGCCCCACATGTGGAACAGAGGTAATCCTATAGGAACTGAGGAAGGGGAGATGCTCAAACCAGCTACAGGACACAGATAGAAAAAGAGGTGAAGGCACAGAGATGAATGAGCAGAAAAAGAGAAGTAGAATATATGGAGAGAAACAGAGATGGTGTTTCAGATGTCGGAATGTGGTGAGTTCCTAGTAGTCTAGTTTAACCCACAACGATAACCTAATCCAAATCATCAAAAATCCAAAACCAAGCCACTAAACAACCTATCTAGACTAAAACTAGAGAATGCACCTTAGAATACTTCTCTTCCTGTAACCCTGGTCATAAAAGAACACAACATATAATCTGGTGCCTATTCATCTGAACTCAACACATTTTAGCTTAAGATAGACACCTGTAACAGCCTGGTTCCTCTCTAGGTTTCTTCCTAGGTTTTGGCCTTTCTAGGGAGTTTTTCCTAGCCACCGTGCTTTTACACCTGCATTGCTTGCTGTTTGGGGTTTTAGGGTGGGTTTCTGTACAGCACTCTGTGACATCAGCTGATGTAAGGGGGGCTTTATAAAAACATTTGATTTGATTTGATTTGTAACAGAAATGTTTAAGGGAAAACACCTATGGACACCAATACATGATTCAGCCTAGGATGTGTGAATTTCTAGAGTAAGGTTTCTGCCATGTGTGTACCCCAGACTGGGGACTTTGAGACAGACCACTGCAACCCCAAGCATGAGCCTGGACTTGCACTGAGAAGACTGACTGTAATGTCCTGGCCACATGTTTCAGCGTAGGTTAGGGATAGATCAACATTTACTGGTGGGGGCTGTGTGGTATTTTATTGGGCACATGGGACGGTAGTGTGTTTTTTTCCCTGGTTTACAGTTTTGACTTAATCTTTATTTCCATCCTAGCCAAATGTCCTAATCTGCTTGCATGCTCCTCCCATATTTCAAGGTGTTTTGGTACTTCCCTTACGCACTACACTTTTCAGTGCGCTAACTTTTACTATACCACAGATCCAATATAGTCTACCAGTCTAACTGTCTATCCTGCCCTCTATCCACCATTCATAGTGACAATAGTGGTAGGTGGATTGTTTGTCCAGATCTGCAATAGGGTAACTAGCAATCATACCACACATAACAGCATTCAAAGCTGCATACATTTTCAATAGTAATCCACAAGAACAAATAGGAATAGCTAATAGGTAGCAGAGAGGCCAGGTGCATCACTGCAGCATGAAAGAACAGTGAAGACGTGAGACATGCAGCTCAAAAAGCTCCCCTATTGATCTTGTTTAGGGACAATACAATTATCCTACCTACACTATAGTAGCCTACAACACCACAATACAATTATCCTACCTACACTATAGTAGCCTACAACACCACAATACAATTATCCTACCTACACTATAGTAGCCTACAACACCACAATACAATTATCCTACCTACACTATAGTAGCCTACAACACCACAATACAATTCATAATTGCATTATTCTTTTCAAGTGAGTACAAAATTCTACTTTAGGCTGCAGTGAAATTTTTGTTTGAATAAAGGTGATTTGAATGTTTCATTCCATTTGGATTAGTTGTGGGTCTACTCTCGACAGTTAATAATGTCTAGAAAGACAAAGTAGCTCTGTCAGGTTGGATGGGGAGCGTTGCTGCACAGCTATTTTCAGGTCTCTCCAGAGATGTTCGATCGGCTTAAAGTCCGGACTCTGGCTGGTCAACTCAAAGACATTTAGAGACTTGTCCCGAAGCCACTCGTGCGTTGTCTTGGCTATGTCCTTAGGGTTGTTGTCCCGTTGGAAGGAAAAACTTCACCCCAGTCTGAGGTCCTGAGCGTATCTCTCTGTACTTTGCTCCATTCATCTTTCCCTCTATCTTGACTAGTCTCCCAGTCCCTGCCGCTGAAAAACATCCCCACAGCATAATGCTGCCACCACCATGTTTCACCATAGGGATGGTGTCAGGTTTCCTCCAGACGTGACGCTTGGCATTCAGGCCAAAGAGTTTAACGTTGGTTTCATCAGACCAGAGAATCTTGTTACTCATGGTCTGAGAGTCCTTTAGGTGCCTTTTGGGAACTCCAAGTGGGATGTCATGTGACTTTTCCTGAGTGGCTTCCGTCTAACTGGTGGAGTGCTGCAGAGACGGTTGTCCTTCTGGAAGGTTCTCCCATCTCCACAGAGGAACTCTGGAGCTCTGTCAGAGTGACCATTGGGTTCTTGGTCACCTCCCTGACCAAGGCCCTTCTCCCCCGATTGCTCAGTTTGGCCAGGCGGCCAGCTCTAGGAAGAGTCTTGGTGGTTCCAAACATTTTCCATTTAAGAATGATGGAGGCCACTGTTTTCTTGGGGACCTTCAATGCTGCAGAATTCTTTTGGTGTCCTTCTTCAGATCTGTGCCTCGACACAATCCTGTCTCTGAGCTCTACGGACAATTCCTTCGACCTCATGGCTTGGTTTTGCTCTGACATGCATGGTCATCTGTGGGACCTTAAATAGACAGGTGTGTGCCTTTCCAAATCATGTCCAATCAATTGAATTTACCACAGGTGGACTCCAATCAAGTTGTAGAAACATCTCAAGGATGATCAATGGAAACAGGATGCATCTGAGCTCAATTTAGAGTCTCATTGCAATGGGTCTGAATACTTATGTAAATAATAATTTATGTTATTTATTTGTATAAATGTGCTAAATTTTCTAAAAACCTGTTTTTGCTTTGCCATTATGGGCTATTGTGTGTAGATTGATGAGGATTTTATTTTTATTATTCCATTTTAGAATAAGGCTGTAATGTAACAAAATGTGGAAAAAGTCAAGGCAAAGGGTGGCTACTTTAAAGAATCTCAAATATAAAATACATTTTGATTTGTTTAACACTTTTTTGGTTACTACATGCTTCCATATGTGTTATTTCATAGTTTTGATGTCTGAAGCATTATTCTACAATGTAGAAAATAGTAAAAATAAAGAAAACCATTGAATGATTAGGTGTGTCCAAACTTTTTACTGGTATTGTATGTTTTAAATAGGAACCACAATGGAAATAAGTCCCCGACTTTATTGTGCAATCCCGGTCACTTTATCTTTGTCCCCACTGGCCACACGATGCTTGAATCAAAGCTGTTTCCAAGTCATTTCAATGAAATTACGTTGAAACAATGAGGAATAGACGTTCAATTGACCTCTGTGCCCAGCAGGTTCTTTAACTGAAATCAATCAATCCAAAGTGAGACATCTGTTACAAAACACCAAAACACCAACAAGTTTAATGACATTCAGAGATTGTCAAGCCAAGCCTTCTATACTGGGTAAGCCTACAAGGTAGGGAGGGATACGTTTTCTGTTTATCAAGATTGACATAGTCTATTTATTGTGGCGTTGAAAATGCAAACCATGATATTTAAGTGACCGAAGACGGTATGCTTTGTTGATCGGTTGTGTGGTGCATTGGCACAGAAACCTGTTGGTGGAAAATTTGTTGCATCTATTTTACATAATTATAAATATGGCCTCAAAATGCTACAAATCTGATTTCCCCCTAACTGATCATTGCCTGTAGCCGGCTCTGATCATATTGCAATGAAACAGGCCGGGAGAGTGAGCTCGTCTGTAGTGGTCGGTGAAACCTCAACCTTCTGGCCTTTAGCACTGCGTGGCATCGACTGTGCCACAAAAGCATGCGGTGGAAAAGTCGATATCCACTATAATAAACCTACAGTTGCAGTTATTGTTATTTGTGGTCGTAAACTCTATTTAATTCTATGTGGGGTAGGGTGTTCAATTTATTTTACAGCACAAGGGAAGGGGTCATTTGAAGATATTTCTGATGTTGGGGAGGAGACATCGATCATACCATTAAGCTATTTGAATTCTTTGACAGCTTGAAGGTTTAGCCAACGGTCAATATTAGCTTTGGCTTATGGCACTCTCTGAAGTGTCTTTGCAACAACAACACCAAAGGTTTCTGGCTGCAAGAAATGTTTACTTTCAAATCCCTCTTAAACCCACGCCTATTGGTAGATGTGGTAATCAATGCACTAGTACAAATCCTCTTTAACTCAGTACACATTGCACTTGAAGTTGAGATTTTAGGATTTGTTCTTTGTCTTCTGATTAGTCCTTCGATATTTCTACCGTGTGCCTAACCTAGTTAGTATTTAGTCCCATGTGTAGGAGAGCACTTAAACCGATGATGTCACCGGATATTAGCCCACTCCAATCGGTACCGTTGAGGTTAATAGAGTAGAGCGGAGGGAATGTACACCTGTGAAATCATATTTTGGGGCGGAATTAAGTCATTTTTCTGTAGTGGGTGCAAAAGCATTGTATACTCTTTCAGTCAGCTAGCCCAGAAAATACTTCTGCGACCTAACAATGACCCTCACTGATAAGATGATGTTTCCTGGCATATTTTCAAACCTTTTTAGAGGACACTTGATTTGTTTGCCACTGGCCCTAAACCCATTAGGATCTCATCAATAATTCACAAGAGTTTTTTGAAGAAGTACGTCCTGAGATTGGCTTCTCAGGTTTCCATGTTGTCCTCTTCCGTAGTCTTCTTTCACTCCCTTTTATGCCATCCCCTGCTCACTTTGCCCTTCCACTTGGCCAGTGTCATCCAGGACTTAATTTCCTGTGTCTTGACTGTCATTTCATGTCATTTTTTTTCCTAAAGTAATTTATTTTGTCTGTAGCTGGAAAATGTCAATACAGCCAAGACCGTCCAGACTTCCTGGGATTTCGGGTGGGGGGGGACCTCCTTTTTGTTCTTGGCTAGCAGATAGAGCCCGTCTGGTTCATTGAGAAGGTCTGTTTCCTGCATCTCCCTTCACCAGACAGTAACTGGTTCTGCAGCTGAGAACACATCACTTGTCATTGTGGCTCTCACTCTTGAGATGCCAGTTTCCCAGCCACCTCAGCATATACTCCAGTTACTTGACTTGACCAGAAAAGACTGGAAACCGACACATGAATACAGTTGAAGTCGGAAGTTTATATACACCTTAGCCAAATACATTTAAACTCAGTTTTTCACAATTCCTGACATTTATTCCTAGTAAAAATTCCCTGTCTTAGGTCAGTTAGGATCACCACTTTATTTTAAGAATGTGAAATGTCAGAATAATAGTAGAGATAATTCTTTATTTCAGCTTTTACTTTTTTCATCACATTCCCAGTGGGTAATTAGTGTACATACACTCAATTAGTATTTGGCAGCATTGCCTTTAAATTATTTAACTTGGGTCAAACGTTTAGGGTAGCCTTCCACAACCTTCCCACAATAAGTTGGGTGAATTTTGGCCCATTTCTCCTGACAGACCTGGTGTAACTGAGTCAGGTTTGTAGGCCTCCCTGCTCACACACACTTTTTCAGTTCTGCCCACAAATGTTCTATGGGATTGAGGTCAGGGCTTTGTGATGGCCACTCCAATACCTTGACTTTGCTGTCCTTAAGCCATTTTGCCACAACTTTGGAAGTATGCTTGGGGTCATTGTCCATTTGGAAGACCCATTTGAGACCAAGCTTTAACTTTGTGACTGATGTCTTGAGATGTTGCTTCAATACACCCACATAATTTTACTTCCTCATGATGCCATCTACTTTGTGAAGTGCACCAGTCCCTCCTGCAGCATAGCACCCCCACAACATGATGCTGCCACCCCCGTGCTTCACGGTTGGGATGGTGTTCTTCGGCTTGCAAGCCTCCCACTTTTTCCTCCGAACATAACGATGGTCATTATGGCCAACCAGTTCTATTTTGGTTTCATCAGACCAGAGAACATTTCTCCCAAAAGGAAGATCTTTGTCCCCATGTGCAGTTGCAAACCGTAGTCTGGCTTTTTATGGCGGTTTTGGAGCAGTGGCGTGTTCCTTGCTGAGCAGCCTTTCAGGTTATGTCGGTATAGGACTCGTTTTACTGTGGATATAGATACTTTTGTACCTGTTTTCTCCAGCATCTTGATTTGCACTTTTCGCACTAAAGTATCTCTAGGAGGCAGAACGCGTCTCCTTCCTGAGCAGTATGACGGCTGCGTGGTCCCATGGTGTTAATACTTGCGTACTATTGTTTGTACAGATGAATGTGGTACCTTCAGGCGTTTGGAAATTGCTCCCCAGGATGAACCAGACTTGTGGAGGTCTACTCTACAATTTTTCTGAGGTCTTGGCTGATTTCTTTAGATTTTCCCATGACGTCAAGCAAAGAGGCACTGAGTTTGAAGGTAGGCCTTGAAATACATCTGCAGGTACACCTCCAATTGATTCAAATGATGTCAATTAGCCTATCAGAAGCTTCTAAAGCCATGACATCATTTTCTGGACTTTTCCAAGCTGTTTAAAGGCACAGTCAACTTAGTGTATGTAAACTTCTGACCCACGGGAATTGTGATACAGTGAATTATAAGTGAAATAATCTGTCTGTAAACAATTGTTGGAAAAATTACTTGTGTCATGCACAAAGTAGAGTCCTAACCGACTTGCCAAAACTATAGTTTGTTAACAAAAAATTTGTGGAGTGGTTGAAAAATGAGTTTTATTGACGCCAACCTAAGTGTAAGTTCATCCTTGGGGTAGTCACCTGGAATGCATTTCAATTAACAGGTGTGCCTTGTTAAAAGCTCATTTGTGGAAATTCTTACCTTCTTAATGCGTTTGAGCCAATCAGTTGTGTTGTGCCAAGGTAGGGGTAAAAGACCAAGTCCATATTATGGCAAGAACAGCTCAAATAAGCAAAGAGGAACAACAGTCCGTCATTACTATAACACATTAAGTAATTGTTGTTTTACTGCTGATCTTTATTTATTTGTTAATATATTTGTTACTTATTTTATTAAGTATTTTTCTTAAAACTGCATTGTGGGTTAAGGGCTTGTAAGTAAGCATTTCACTGTAAGGTCAACACCTTTTGTATTCAGTGCATGTGACAAATAACATTTGAGTTGATAAGGGCTATTTGACCAAGAAGGAGAGTGATGGAGTGCTGCATCAGATGACCTGGCCTCCACAATCACACGACCTCAACCCAATTGAGATGGTTTGGGATGAGTTGGAACGCAAAGTGAAGGAAATGCAGCCAACAAGTGCTCAGCATCTGTGTGAACTCCTTCAAGACTGTTGGAAAAGCATTCCAGGTGAAGCTGGTTGAGAGAATACCAAGAGTGTGCAAAGCTGTCATCACGGCAAAGGGTGTCTACTTTGAAGAATCTCAAATATAAAATATATTTTGATTAGTTTAACACTTTTTTGGTTACTACATGATATTTCATAGTTTTGATGTCTTCGCTATTATTCTACAATGTAGAAAATAATTCAATGAGTAGGTGTGTCCAAACTTTTGACTGGTACTGTATATTATTGTCACGTTGGCATAAATGATTCGGGGAGACTGGCGCAGGAATGCGTAATATTTTTTTTTCATTTCTTACCCAAATTACGGCATGACATGTAAAGGCAATGGGGACAAAGACCAAACAAACACGTAACAAATGAAAGTAATGAAAGTTCCG